>JAQQSZ010004194.1:0-14225 GCA_028646595.1 Phalanger gymnotis | reverse complement strand
AAAAAAAAAGAAAAAAAAAAGAATCAGTCAAAGAAAATCTAAAGAATGAAAAAAATAGAAGAAAGCCTAAAATATCTCATCAAAAAAAATGACCTGGAAATAGATAGAGGCGATATATCAGAATTAGTGGTCTACTGGAAAGTCGTGATGAAAAACGAGCCTGGACAGTGGCTTTCAAGAGATCATCAAGGAAAACTGCTCTAAGGTCCTAGAACTAGAGGGTAAACTAGTCATTGAAAGAACCCAATGAACATACCCTGAAAGCGATCCAAAATTGAAAACTCCAAGGGATGTTGTAGCCAAGTTCCAGAATTATAAGTTCAGGGAGAAAATATTGCAAGCAGCCAGAAAGAGACATTTCAAATATCATGGAACTACAGTCAGGGTCACACAGGAACTTACAGTTTCTATATTAAAATATCAGAGGTATTGCAATATGATATTCTGAAAGGCAAAGGAGCTTGTGAACCAGCAAAATTGAGAATAATTTTTCAGGTAAGTAGATGGACATTCAATAAAAAAAAAAAGAAATACCAGACCTTTCTGATGAATAGGCCAGAGAACAAATGCAAAACACAAGAGAGACATAAAAAGGTGAATGTAGAGGAAAAAAAAAACCTTATTCAATAAGGACAAATTGTTTGCATCCTTATATGAGATTATATTAATTTATATATATTATATATACATGCTACTCTTGATAATAGTATAGTTATTATGACTATCAAAATAGATTTACATAGATAAAGGGTGTGAGTATAAATTAACTAATGTTATGATAAAAAAAATACGATTAAGTGGTGCAAATGGATTACTGGGAGAAGAGGTAAGGTGGAGATAAAAAAAAAAGGTAAATTACATCACACAAAGAGGCACAAAAATATATTGAGGTAGAGGAAAAAAAGGGAGGGAGAAGAGCAGTCTTTGAGCTTGCTCTCACTGAATTTGGTTCAAAATTAGTGTAGAAATAAAGTGTAGATAAGTATAGAAATAAAACTTGTACTACAGGCAGTAGGAGGGGAAAAGGGAAATAAAAGGGGGCCGTTAGAAGGGAGGGAAGAAGTAGTAAGGAGAAAAGGATAACATAAGAAGTCGGCTAAAAGGGACGGAATATTGAGGGAGACAGTGTTCAAAACCAAATTTTTTTTTTTTTGATGAGTGGAAAGGAGAAGGGAAAAAGAAAAGCAAAAATGATGGTGGAAATAGGATCAAAAAAGGACACAGAGAGTAATCATAACTGTGAATGTCAATGGGATGAAATCTCCAATAAAGTGGAGGTAGATAGCACAATGGATTAAAATCCATAATCATAGAATTTGTTGTTTACAAGAAACATATTTGAAATGGGGGATATGCACAGGGTACAAGTAAAAGGCTGGAGTTGAATATATTATACTTCAGCTCAAGTAAAAAAAACCAGCAGGGGTCACACACCTTATCTCAGACAAAGCAAAAGCAAAGATAGATTTAATTAAAAGAAAGAAACTATATCCTGCTAAAAGGCACTATAGACAATGAAATAATATCATTACTTAACATATGTGCACCAAGTGATATAGCATGTAAATTCTTTTTTGTGAGATTTTTTATTTTTAGTTTACAACGCACTCCATTCTACATAATTTTGAGTTCCAGGTTTTCTTCGCTCCCTTCGCCACTCCCTCCCCAAGACGGTAAGTAGTGAAGAAGAATTATGACCAATGGAATGAATCATGAGAAAGAGGAAACAGAACCAAAAAAAAAAAAAAAACCAAAAACCAAAAAACAAAAACAAAAGCAAAAGAGAAAAAAAGGGAAAAAAAAGGTGAGCATAAAATGTGCCTCAATTTGCATTCAGACTCCATAGTTCTTCCTCTGGATGTAGACAGCATTCTCCTCCATGAGTCCTTTGGAGTTGTCTTTGCCCCATATGTTGCTGAGAAGAGCAAAGTCTATCAGGGATAGTAGGCACAGAATCCATATATCAGTGGTTGTGTATAATGTTCTCCTGGTTCTGCTCCACTCCCTCAGCTTTATATCATGTGGGTTTTTCCATGTTGTTATGAAGTCTGTATCATCCCCATTTCTTTTAGCACAACAGTATTCCATTACCTTCATATACCCCAATTGATGGGCATAGCCTTGATTTCCAATTCTTTGCTACTACAAAAAGGGCCATTAAAAATATTTTTGTAGAAATGGATCCTATTTCCACTTGTGTGATCTCTTTGGGATACAACCCTAGAAGTGGTGTTGCTGGGTCAAAGGGTATGAACATTTTTATAGCCCTTTGGGCATAGTTCCAGATTGCTCTCCTGTATGGCTGGGTCAGTTAACAACTCCACCTGCAACGTAAGAAAGTTCCAATTTTCCCACATCCTGTCCAGCATTTATCATTTTCCTGTTTTGTCATTTTAGCCAATCTGACAAGAAATATGTAGACCTAAGAGTTGTTTGGATTCTCATTTCCCTATCAGTAGTGATTTCAAGCATTTTTTCTTATGCCTATAGATATCTTTAATTTCTTTCTCTGAAAACTGCCTGTTCATATCTTTTGACAATTCCTCAATTGGGGAATGACTTGTATTCTTATAAATTTGTCTCAATTCCCTGTGTATTTTAGAGACGAGGCCTTTATAAGAGACGCTGGTTATAAAGATTTTCTCCCATTTTTTTGTTTGCATCCTAATCTTCCTTGCATTGGCTTTTTTATACAAACACATTTCGATTCGACATAATCAAAATTATCTATATTGCATTTTGTCATGCACTATATCTCTTGCTGTGTCATGAATTCTTTTCTTTTTCCATAAATCTGATAGGTAAACTATCCCTTGCTTTCCCAAATTGCTTGTATCAGTTTTTATTTCTAAATCATTGACCCATTTTGACTTTATTTTGGTATATATAAAACATACATAAGATGTATATATAAAATGATATAATCCTATATAAAGGTGTAAATCATTTTCCCTTATTGATTAATGAGGTTTCTGGGAGTTTTATTCCCCCTCTTTACCTTTTTATTTCTCTCTTGAGTTTTGTATTTGGAGATCAAATTTTCCATTGAGTTCTGGCCTTTTCATCAGGAAAGTCTGTTTCATTGAATGTCCACCTCCTTGCCTGAAAAATTATGCTTAATTTTGATGGGTAGTTGATCCTTAGTTGTAGTCCCAGCTCCTTTACCCTTCAGAATATCATATTCCAATTTCTCCTGTCATTTAACGTAGAAACTGAAAGATCTCATGTGATCCTTACTATAGTTCCCTGATATTTGAATTGTTTCTTTTTGGCTGCTTGCAGTATTTTCTCCTTGCCTTTGTAATTCTGAAATTTAGCTATAATATTTCTTGGTGTTTTCAATTTGAGATCTCTTTCAGGGGGTGATTGGTGGATTCTTTCAATGACTATTTTACCCTCTGGTTCTAGGACCTCTGGGCAGTTATCTTTGGTAATTTTTCAAAGATACTGTCAAGACTCTTTTTTTCATTGTGGATTTCTGGTAGACCAATAATTCTTAAACTGTTTCTTCTGGATCTATTTTCCAGGTCAGTTCTGTTTCCAATCAGATATTTCACATTTTTTTTCTATATTTTTTTCATTCTTTACATTTTATTTGACTACTTCTTGATGCCTCATACAGTCATTAGCTTCCACTTGCTCAATTCTAATTTTTAATGATTTGCTGTCTTCATTTTGCTTTTGAGTCTCCTTTTCCAAATGGTTGATTTCACCTTTCAGTGTCATTTTCTCTATTTAGATTCTGAATCTCTGTAGCCGTTTCACCAATCTTATTCTTTAAGGACTTGATTTTGTCAGTGTTTTTTTTTTTCCATTATTTCGATTTTTCTTTTACCTCCATAATTTGGTTTTTAAAATCCTTCTTTAACTCTTTCAGTAATGCTTTTTGGTCTTGAGACCAGTTCATCTTCCCTTTTGAAATATCAGATGTGGGTATAGTGTCATTGCTATCCTCTTCCAAAATGGTATTTTGATCATGCCTGTCTCCACGAAAAGAATCAATGGTACTCGTTTTTCTTTTGTGTTCTTCTTCATGTTGGTTAGCTTTTTCCTGGTTTTACAGTGAATTTCTGCTTTTGGGGCTCAGGGCTCTCTGTCCCAGGTTTCTTTTCCTGGGGATTGTGAATCTAGCTACTGGATTTGTGTATTATAGCTTTCATCTTCCTGAGGTGTGGGGGAGGGTTCTAGATGCTTGAAGTCTCCTCTTCCGCTGGGGCTGCTCTCCAGCATTGTTGCTCTTCAGCAATGGTCTCAGCTATTTGTTGTTTGTGCTGGTGTCTGCTTCCTCTTGGGGTGCAAGGGTATGTCTGGGCTCCTGGCGTTTCCTTCTGCTGGATCTGCCTCTCTGGGACTCAGGAACTCCCGCTTCTCAGCCACTGAAGCCCCATTTCTGTCTCCTCAATTCCAGGAATTCTCTGGTCGGGAGAGGAGGGATTAGAGCCATTTACTTGGCCATTATGTCTCCTGGAAATTCAGAAAGATGCCTTTCATACCTTTGGGATGCAAGCCTCAGAAGTTGATGTCTCATGTCTGGTGGCATTGTGCTGCTGCCTCTCCCCACTTCCACAGATTCCCATCAGGACACCTGGGGATCTATGCTGGTTTGGGGCGTCCAGCTTTCTCTCAGCCTGTCTTGCTGCATCCAAATTCCTAGAGGAGAAGTTAAGGGAGATACAGGAAGAAACAGAGGGCAAAACTGTACTAGTAGGGGACCTCAAAGTCCCTCTCTCTGAACTTGATAAATCTAACATCAAAATAAGTAAGAAAGAAATTAAAGAGTTGAATAGAATTTTAGAAAAGGTAGATACTATGGAACTTTGGAGAAAACTGAAGGGGAATAGAAAGGAATATACCTTTTTTCCCAGTCATACATGACACATAAACAAAAATTGACCATAAACTAGGGCATAAAAACCCCCATTCCAGTGAAGAAAGGCAGAAGTAATCAATGCATCCTTTTCTGGTCATGGTGAAATAAAAATTATTTGTAATAAAGGGCCATGGAAAGATAGACTAAAAATCATTTGGAAACTAAATAATATAATCCTAAAGAATGAGTAGGTCAAACAACAAATCATAGAAAGAATCTCTAACTTCATTCAAGAGAATGACAATAATGAAACAACATACCAAAATGTATAGGATGCAGCAAAAGCAGTTGTTAGGGGAAGTTTTATATGTCTAAGTGCTTACATGAATAAAATATAGAAGGAGACCAATGAATTGGGCATGCAACTGAAAAAGCAAGAAAAAGAACGAACTGAAAATCTTCAAATAAATACAAAATTAGAAATATTGCAACCTGAAGAAGAGATTAATAAAATTGAAACCCAGAAAAGTATTGAACTAATAGATAAGACAAACAGCTGGTTTAATGAAAAAATAAAATTATAAACTTTGGTCAATTTGATTAAAAAAGAAAGAAGAACAAATTACAAGATCAAAAATGAAAAATGATGAACTCACCACCAATGAAGAAGAAATTAAAACAATAATTAGGAATCATTTTGTCCCATATGCTCTTGAACTTCATAATCTTAGGGAAATAGATGAATATTTACAAAAACATTAAATGCCCTGATTAGCAAAAGAGGAAACAAAGTACTTAAAAATCTCGTCCCAGAAAAATAAATTGAACAAAACATCAAGGAATTCCCCAGGAAAAAATCTCCATGGCATGATGGAATCATAAGTAAATTCCATCAAACATTTAAAAAATAACTAATTTACATAATTCATAGACTATTTGGGAAAATAGATGAAGAATGAATCTTATCAAATTCTTTTTATGACACAAATATGATACTAATTCCTAAAGCAGGAAGGGTCAACACAGAGGACAAATATCATAGACCAATTTTGCTAATGAATATAGATGCCAAAAATTTAAATAAAATATCAGTAAAAAGATTGCAGCACCTTATCTTGAGAATAATACACTATTACCAGGTAGGATTTATTCCAGGAATGCAAGGCTCGTTCAATATTAAAAAAAAATCTATCAGCATAATTCATCCTATCAACAACAAACCACATGATTATCTCAATAGATACAGAAAAAGCCTTTGACACAATACAACACCCATTCCTATTAAAAATACTAGAAAGCATAGGAATAAATTGAGTCTTCCTTAAAATGATAAGAAGCATCTAGCTAAAACCATCAGCAAGCATTATATATAACGGAGATAAGCTAGATGAATTTCAAATACGATTAGAGGTGAAACAAGGACGTCCATTATCACCAATATTATTCAATTTGGCATTAGAAATGTTACATTTAGCAATGAAAAGAAAAAGAAATTGAAGCAATTAGAATAGCGAAAGAAGAAACTAAGTTATCATTGTGGATGATAAGATACTTAGAGAATGCTAGAGAATTAATTAAAAAAGAATCTACTTGTAACAATAAATTATTTTAGCAAAGTTGCAGGATATAAAATAAACCCACGTAAATCCTTGGCATTACTATAGTAAATTAGGAAGTGCAAACATCAAGAGGAGAGAAAGGAATAGTTTATTGACAGACTCACGTAGAAGGGAAGAATTTATGAGTAAACAAGGGACAGAGAACATTACAAAATGCAAAATGGATAATTTTGATTACTTTAAATTGGAACATTTTGTACAAAGGCAATTTAACTAAGATTGGGAGGGAAGCAGAAAATTGGGAAAGAATTTTTACAGCCAGTGTCTCTGAAAATGGCCTCATCTCTAAACTATATACAGGGAACTTAGTCAAATTTGTAACAATACAAGTTGTTCCCCAGTAGAGAAATGATCAAAGCATATGAATAGGCACTTTTCAGAGAAAGAAATTAAAGACATCTATAGTCATATGAAAAAAAATGTGCTAAATCTCTATTAATCAGATAAATTCAAATCAAAACTTCTCTTAGGTACCAGATCTCTCCTGACAGATTGGCTAAAATGTCAAAACAAGAAAATGATAGCTGTTGGAGAAGATGTGGGAAAATTTGAGAACTACTGCATTGTTGGTGAAGTTGTGAACTGATCCAACCATTCTGGAGAGCAATTTGGAACTATCCTGAAAGGCCTATTAAAATGTGTATACACTTTGACCCAGCAATATCCCTTCTAGGGGTGTATCCCAAAGAGATCATACAAGGGAGAAAAGGACCCATAGGTACAAAAGTAATTATAGCAGCTCTTTTTGCAGTGTCAAAGAATTGAAAAACAAAGAGATGCCCATCATTTGGGGAATGGATAAACAAATTGTGATATATGAATGTAATAGAATACAATATTCTATGATATTCCAAAGAGCATCTGCTCTTTAAACTTTGAGTTCCAAATTCTCTGCCTTCTTCTCTTCCCACCTGCCCTCCCTAGGAAGGCAAGCAATTCAACATAGGCCACATATGTATCATTATGTAAAACACTTCCACAAAACTCATGTTGGGAAAGGCTAACTATATTTCCTTCCATCCTATCTTTTCCCCCTTTGTTCCATTTTCTCCCTTGACCCTGTCCCTTTCCAAAAATGTTTGCTTTTGTTTACCTCCTCCCTCATCTTTCATCCCTTCTATCATCCCTCATTTATTATCCCCTTCCCCTTACTTTCCTGTGGAGTAAGATACCCAATTGACTGTGTATGTTATTCCCTCTTCAAGTCAGATACAATGAGAGCAAGATTCACTCATTCTCCCTCACCTGCCCCCTCTTCCCTTCCAAAAGAACTGCTTTGTCTTACCACTTTTATGTGAGATAATTTACCTCATTCTGTCTCTTAATTTCTCCCTATCTCATTATATTCCACCCTCAGCCCTTAATTTGGTTTAATTTTTAAATATCATCCCTTCATATTCAACTAACCCTGTGCCCTCCATCTGTTATATGTGCATATTCCCTTAAAGTACCCTAATACTGAGAAAGGTCTCACAAATTACATGCATCATCTTTCCATGTAGAAATGTAAATAAAACAGTTCAACTTTAGTGAGTGCCTTATGCATTCTCTTTCTTGTTTACCTTTTCATACTTCTTTTGATTCTTGTATTTGAAAGTGAAATTTTCTATTCAGCTGTGGTCTTTTCATTGAGAAAGCTTGAAAGTCCTCTATTTAATTGAAAATCCATATTTTGCCTTGGAGCCTTATGCTTAATATTCCTGGACAGGTGATTCTTGGTTTTAATCCTGGCTCCTTTGGCCTTTGTAATATCATATTCCAAGCCTTTGATCCCTTAATGTAGAAGCTGCTAGATCTTTTGTTATTCTGATTGTGTTTCCACAATATTCAAATTGGTTCTTTTTGCCTTCTTGCAGTATTTTCTCCTTGACCTGGAAACTCTGGAATTTGGTGACAATATTCCTAGGAGTTTTCTTTTAAGGATATTTTCCAAGAGGCAATCAGTGGATTCTTTCAATTTCTATTTTACCCTCTGGCTCTAGAATATCAGGGCCATTTTCCTTGATAATTTCTTGAAAGATGATGTCTAGATTCTTTCCTCATGGCTTTCAGTTAGTCCAATCTCTCCTGGATTTATTCTCCAGGTCAGTGGTTTTTGCAATGAGATATTTTGCATTATCTTCCATTTTTTTCGTTCCTTTGGTTCTCTTTTATAATATCTCCATTTCTCATAAAGTCACTAGTTTCCACTTCCTCCAATATAACTTTTAAAGAGGTATTTCCTTTAGTGGTCTTTTAAACCTCCTTTTCCATTTGACTAATTTTGCCTTTCAAGGCATTCTTCTCCTCATTAGATTTTTCAAGTTCCTTTTGCATTTGGCTTAGTTTATTCTTTAAGGTATTACTTTCTTCAGTATTTTTTAGGTCTTATTTAGCAAGTCATTGACCTGTTTTTCATGGTTTTCTTGCTTCACTCTCGTTTCTCATCCCAATTTTTCCTGTAATTCTCTTACTTGCTTTTCCAAGTCCTTCTTGAGCCCTTCTATGGTCTCAGACCAATTCATATTTTTCTTGGAGGCTTTTGATTTAGGCTCTTTGACTTTGTTGACTTTTTGACTGTATGTTTTGGTCTTCTTTGTCACCAAAATGGAATCTAGAGTTTGAGTTTAAGTGTGAGTTTAAATCTGAGTTTGTTTTCATTGCCTGTTCATGTTCCCAGTCAATTACTTCACCCTTGAGCTTTTTGTATGGGTATGACTCCTTTTAGAGCAGAGAGCACTTTGTCCCAAGCTTTAGGGTCCAAGTACTGCTGTTTTCATAGCTACTTCTGCTCCACTGTCACACTAGACTCTCTCACCACAGCACTCCTCCTCCCCCCAAAACCACTAACTAAGACCTCAATCCAGATCCAACAGGGCATAGCAAGAGAACCTGCCTTTGTGCCCACATAGAACTCCTTGCCCTCCCACTCTGATCTACTGCTAGATTCCTCCCACCATGTGAGCCAGGGATTTGGAAAGCAGTTGATGCTGGAGCTCTGGAAGCAGCCTCAGGAGAATCCTGCTGCTGCCACTTCCACCACTCCACCACCTCTGCCACCCCAGGGCTAGTGGCTGGACTGCTCTCAACTCAATTCCATGGTTTCCCACTAATCTGCTCTTTGGCATTTGTGGGTTGAGAAGTCTGGTAACTGCACAGCTCAATGTTTCAGGGCCCTAAGGCCTGTTCTGGCCAGCTGACTCCCAGTCTGGTCTATCCTGGCAAAGCCCATGCTGGTCTGTGCTCTGCTTCCAGCACCATGCAATAGACCCTTCCCAGCGAACATCCAAGCTCTCTTGGGCTGGAGACCTGTTACCCTCTGCTATTTTGTGGGTTCTGCAGCTCTAGAATGTGTTCAAAGCCATTTTTGCAGGTGTTTGGAGGGATTTGGGGGAGAGCTTAAGCAGGTCCCTGCTTTCTAGCCACCATCTTGACTTGGGGGGGGCAAGAAAATTTGGAACTCAAAATCTCGTGCAACTGAGTGTTTTAAACTAAACTAAGCTAAACTAAAATAAACTAAAATAAGCTAAAATAAAATGAGCAGAAATGAAATGAAGAAAAATAAAACAAAATGAAATAAAATAATTAATTTTTTTAAAAAGCCTTTACTACTCCAAAGGGCAACATGAAATGGCCATGTGTCGAAAACAAATTCATAGATAAACTTAAAACAGACTTTTAAAATCAAATAAGAGAGATTGAGGGAAAGATAAAAATTAAAATAAGAACAATCCAAAGAACTGAAGCAGGTTATGAAAAGAAAGTCAACCAACTAAAACAGGAGATCCAGAATCTTAAGGAAGAAAATAACTCAATGAAAATTAGAATTGGGCAAAGGGAAGCCAGTGAAGTTATAAGAGACCAAGAAATAACAAAATGAAATACAAAGAATGAAAAAAATAGAAGAGAAAGTAAAACATCTCATAAGAAAAAAAAAACAGCTGATCTGGAGAATAGATCAAGAAAAAACATAAGAACAACCAGACTCTCTGAAAATTATGATAAAAAAAAAGAATCTTGATATAACATTACAAGAAATGATTAAGGAAAAATGTCTTGTAGCATTGTAACAATAAGGGAAAGTAGAAATACAAAAAATCCACTCATCACCAGCTGAAAGAGATCCTACAATGGAAACCTACAGGGATATCACACTCAGATTTTGAAATCTCCACTCAAGGATTAAATATTATGATCCACTAGGAAAAATTAAAAATGGTGGAGACACAATTAGAATCACACAAGATCTAGCAGTAGTGACAGTATAAGAAGACAGTTTTTTGAACACTATATACTAAACAACAAAAGGACTGGGATTGTGGCTGAAAATATCATACTCTACCAAGTTAAGTATAATCCCAAATGAAAAATAAAATGGACATTCAATAAATTGCCATACTTTCAGGATTTCGTTGCAAAAAATAGTTTTAATAGAAAATTTGAAATACAAGTTCCAAGAGAAATATAAGGTACACATCAAAGACTAATTACAAGGGACTCAATAAGGACACATTGTTTTCTTTTTATATGAGGAAATGTAAAACATGTGTTTAAGATTGTTCTAAGTAATTGGGTAATCCAAAAGAGAGACTGGGGTAGATCTGAGTAGTATATGATTCTAAAAGGTAAAATCATTTAGAAAAAAGGTAAAAATAGTATATATCTTTAAAATAATGAGGTGTGAGAGGAAGAACTTACACAGAGGAATTAGATTAGATGGAGGTGTGGTGGTTCTGGAACCCTACACTCATTGAGAATGGGTTAAAGATGTAACTGTAAACACACGCATATATACATATATATATATATACACACACATAATACATACATATATTTGCAGGTACTTACGTGTATAAATACCTACATATATGTATAAAAGTCTTCTAAATTCAGAAAGAAATTGAAAGCACAGGTTATAGAGAGGGAGGAGAGGATGCGGGAGTGATTTTTAGAGGCAACCATATTCACATCAGATCTGGGCTAAAGAGAGAACAATATACACACCGAGAAGGTGATAAAAGTCTTCTAAATTTATAAAGGAACAAAAGAGTGAGGGAATTGGATAAGGGAGTAGTATGGAAGGGTGTATAGATTAACAGGAATTGGAAAAAAAGGTAATAACAAGCATATTTGGAAGGCTTTAAAAGTCTTCTAAGTTCAGATAGAAACAAGAGGATAAAGGAAAAGGGTAGGGGGGAGAGGATAAGGGAGGGATTTTTGGAGTGGGGTAGGTTAAATAACAGAAGGGCAAGGTAGTTCATAAAATTAAAGTAGAGAGATAAGAAATACGAGATAAACACAAACATAAAGTAATGATCAGGAATAGAATTTATTAGGGAAAAAAAGCAGGGGTGGTAAACATAATCTCAGCCAAAGTCAAAGCTAAAACTGATTCACTCAAAAGAGGAAAAAAAGGAAACTACACTATATGTCAGCCATGTAAAACAATACAGCTTTAGACTATTTAAGATAACTAGACAGTATAAGGTTGGAATGTTGCTGTAGCATGGGAAATGATGTGTTGGTGGACTTAGAAAAATTTGGAAAATTTGGACTTCCGAAGGAAAATTATCCACCGTCAGAGAAACAGAGGAAAAACAGGTATAGTACAATCTTACATAGATGCATACGAATGTGTGTGTATATATATGTACATAAATGTGAGTATGATTATAGATATCGAAGTATATGTATGTGTAAGTGTATGTATGTATATGTGTTTGTATATATAGATGCATGTTTATATATATATGTGTGTGTATTATAAATATTTGTGTATTTAGCTATATATCTATATCTATATATATCTATATATTCACACTTAATTGTAACCTTTGGGGGGAAGGGAAATGAAAAAAGTAAAAAGTGCATAGCAGAGAACAAAATAAATCTTACAAGAAAGCAAAGAAAAGGTGTTCAGCTCTGCACACAATATAAGGTATTTATTATATAGGTTTTCTTGAAATGGAAATTTATTTCTGTATACTTTGAATCCTCTCTTATGTTCTGCTGTGCACATGGCAATGCTTTTTCCCCCTTTTCTTATTTTGTATTTGTTTTAGTATTTACATTTGTATTAGATTTCATTTCTTTTTCTTATTGTGCATTTAAGTTTAAATAAATTAACAAAAAAGAAAGCAAAAGAAAAATAAATTCAGGAAAGTCATAGGCTAAAAAGTAAATCTCAGAAATCAATATCTCTGTACATTACTAATGGGAAGAGATAAAAAGAAAAAATAATTTAAAATAATTACATAGAGTGTAAAATACATGGAAGTATATACACTAATATACACATAGGAACAATATGAATACAAATGCACATTTTTCACTCAAATAGTCAAAATAATAAGAGAAATAGTATTTTCTCATGGACAAGATGAGCCGACACAATAAAAATGACAATACTAACTAAACTACTTTTTACTACCTAAATATGGGAATAAGGAAGACAATACTCTAATTTTCATGGAGTCATTTTCTTCCTTAAGATTCTGAATCTCCTTTTCTAGTAGGTTGACTTTTTCCACAATTTTCTTGTTTTTTCTTAGATAGTTCTTATTTTTCTTTTTAATTTTCCTCAATCACTTTCACTTGATTTTTAAATTCTTTTTAATGTTCTTCCATGAACTTTTGGGGGGCATTTGAAATTTGGAGGTGTAGAGGTTTTTTTTTTTTTGCTTCAATATCTTCCTTTATATATAAACTGTGGCCTTCTCTATTTCATTATTTAGATATTAAACATTTACTTTTTTATTGCTTTTAATTGGAAAAGGTAGTCATCAGAGACATCCTCACTGAGAGGGGACTGTCATTTGCCTTTTTTTGTATCCCTAGCACTTGTTGCTCGGTACACAGTAGGCACTTAATAAATGTTTATTGACTGACTGACTCATACAGCCATCATCCTAGTACAGGTGATCATCACATCTCATCTGGAGTATAGCAATAGTCTTCTAGATGTTTTTTTTTTTGACTCTGCCTCTCAGTATTCCTATTTTTCCTCACCTCTGCTGCCAAATGATTTTTCCTGAATATTACTTCCAACCATGAAATCTCCTTATTCAACATATTCCAGTGATTCTCTAATATCCTCGTGAATAAAAAAGACCTTTATTTATGATTTAAATTTCTTTCCAAATAGATCCCTTCCTACCTTTTTTGATGTATTTCTATAAACTCTGGATCTAGCTATCCTGGCCCAATTGCTGTTCCTCACACATTATTCTGGGCCTCACATCTCTATACCTTTCCTCTGGTCATCCTTATTGCCTTGAATATTCTCCCTCTACTCCTTTCCCACTGGGATTCTTTGGATTCCTTCCAAAATTCAGCTTAAATCCCACCTGAAGTTACATTCTCCCTACCCAAAAATAACTTATATGTACTGATTCATTCTGGAATGAAAATTCCATGAGGAAAGAAACCATGTCTTTGCCTTTCTTTTACAAAGCCTGGCATATGGTAAATTTTTAGATGTTTTTTGATTAACTGATATTTTAGTGCTTGCTTATCACCAAAAATAAATGAAATTTGGAATTTAAAATTTTCTTAAAGTCTCTCCTATGACAAGGAATTTTTCTTATAAATGCTAAATTCATCATGCAATTGAAATGCTGCCTATATCCAATCATGGATATGTAACATTGGACAAGATAATTAAACTATTTTTTTTCTGTACTTCAGTTTCTACAACTTTAAAATGTGGCTTCTAGGTAACATAAAGGAAGCTAGCTGGTTAGGTCTGGAGTTAATAAAGCCTATTTTCAAATCCTGTCTCAGACATGTTTTAATAGATGTGTGACCCTTGGCAAGTC
>JAQQSZ010004193.1:0-14225 GCA_028646595.1 Phalanger gymnotis | reverse complement strand
TGTGAAAATCAATGCTGAAAACCAAACATATTAAAAATAAATTTAAAAAAAGACAAGAATAGCGTCCAGAAATATTTGCCACTTTTTAAATTGTCAAGGGGGACCTTTCTAGATTCAATAGAGGCAGTGTTGCATAATGGACAGAGAGCTGGTCTTGAGAGCTGGGTTCAAGTCCTGCCTATGACGCATATGAGACCCTGGATAAATAAGACTACATATTACAGAGAAGGTGCCATATCTGTGTTGGTAGAAAGAGTCCCTGAAATCAGTGAAACCACAGGTACAATATCTTTCCAAATGCTATGTAATGACTATTATTCAGAGAATTTTACCCAACCCTCCTGAAGCAGAATCTCCCTATGGTGAATGGCAACTCCCTAGTGGGGAAAATACATATGATTCACTGAACAATAGCGCATAAAACAAGATGGCAGAGTACACTTGATCCCGGGTGGAATAAGAGGCTCAGAGCTCACCAGGTGCTAATAATGCAACCTGCCACTTTGGCCCTCTCTTGCAGGAACTTCTCCCCGCCCCCCACCTTCTCAGAACATACAGAGAGATAACCAGTCTCAGGAGTCAATGCAGTCTCACATACATCTGCTAGATGGTGGGGTAGGGAAAATCCCTGGTCTCTTGCTTCCAGACTTAACAACCATGATTCATCTCTTACGTAAACTTGAAGAATAGATGATGCCATTGGTTTTCAGTTCAAAGAATACTTAAAGGAAAGATCTATTTTAAACCATTAGCTTATCCAGCATTAATTACAAAAGTCAAGAAACTCTGAACCTGAGTTCCAGGAGCAGAGCTTTTGAGCTTGAAGCAATGCAGGAACCTGAGACCCTTAAGTTCAAACCCTCCCTCCCCCCGCCTCCATTCAAAGGAGAAGACCTAAGCCCAGAGCAGAAGTGGCTTGCCCCCAGTCACAAATCCCAGACTTCGAAGTGGAGTGCCCTTTCCACTCCAAAACACTGCCCAATTTAATTGAAAGTACTTAACTCTGAAGCAGTAGAATGAATAGATGAAGCAGTGTTTTAGACTTCAAAGCTTAGTATTAAATATTTTTAGATTGGGATTTTCTGTGAACTTAAAAAATATTTTGAAAACTGCATTTCCATTTACTAATTGATTTTCTTTGTACTTCTTAGCATTTCATGTATTAAAAAGATTATTCTAAGAAGGGGGTGCACATGATTTACCAGATGGCCAAAATGGTCCATGGCACAAAAATGGTTAAGAGCCCCTATTTTAGATGAATTTAAAACATAGAAAGTCACAACCAAGGGAACCATTTCTCCTGACTTTTAAGGGTGCCTATCTTGACCTTTCCATGAATAGATATCTTTTTCTCCTCTTTGGAAAGAGGCATGGACATCATGTTCTTCTTAGAGCTCTCCTTGACACTGTGTATTTCCAATGGTTTTTCTTTTTTTTCTTTTTGAAGGTAGGTCCTGCTTAAGCTCAGAGAATTCTCCACTCTGCTTTCTCTTTGTTCTTAATGTACCATGCTGATAATTTCCTCCAGTCTTTCTTTTGTTCTTTTAGAACATTCAATAATGCCTTAAAGCTCAGCTCTCCATTTAAAATTCTTCTGATTTTCCTAATTAGTCAAGGTGAGCTATTTAGCATGCATTATAAAGCATGTTCACCCAGCTTTATTACTATTAACAGCTCAGACTGTTATATCTGAACAAACTTTAAAAATCCAATTTATTTTTTACCTACTCTGCTATTTCTTAATAATCCACTTATTTTCCCAGTTCTCATGTCACAGAATAATGATGAAGTATGCTTGGGCAGTGGTTGCTGCAAGAAGACCATGCGACTATAAATGTTTTCCCAGCATTCTAGGATCCCAGGATCTCAGAGTTGAAAAGGACTTCCTAGCTCATCTGGAACTAGCCATGCTGGAACAAGAATCCAACATCCATAATGAGACGCTATGCTTCCTGCTCTCTCTTCTCATTTCTGTTCCTTGGAATCCCTACTTCCCTTCAAAGCTCAGTTCAGGCCTTTCTCAATCATTTAGTTGTTATTCAATTATTTTAAATTTATATACACTTTATATTTTATGTTTATGTTATATATGTATATACATATATACGTATATATATATATACATATGTAGTCTATATTTTAGATTTACTCATTGAATTATTAATTCCTCTAGAGTTGGTCCTGATACCTGTATACATCTTGTAAATACCCACTAGATTTCTTTGTACCCTTTGTGCCTAATAGAGTGTCTTGCACATAGCAAGGGCTAGTGTTTGTTGACTTCAGTAGCATTAAGGAAGGTTTATGTTATTTAAAGTGGCTTGCTTTAGAAGAATAATGGAGGACTTCAATTAGTGTAGAAGAAACCAGGTGGCAAAGCACACAGAGCATTCTACTTTGAGTCAGGGAAAATTGAGTGCAAATCTTGCCCCAGATACTTGCAAACTGTGTGACTATGGGCCCTCATCTAACCTTTCTGAGCTTAATTCTTCTCTAAAATGAGAAGGTTGGATTTGTTGGCCTTATGAGCTCCAATCCAATTCCAATTCTATCATCCTATGACCCTATGAATGCCAATGGAAATATTGGGGTTTTCCCCACATCTAGTTTCTTTGCCTGGCTTGTTTAAACATTTTCCCTTTACTTTCAAACCAAGTGAGAAAATATTTGTTTCTTCTTGTCAGAGGACAGACAGATTTTGATCACTTAGCATAGACTAGGCTTGGCCTTAAATAACTAGTGGACCCTGACATGGAGAAGTAGGCTTTCCAAACTGTGAGCCGCCTCGGCTTCTGAGAACATCCATTCTTGAAAATGTCTCAGAAATACCAATAGGAGTGAGTCTGTTCATCAATTTTTATCTCTTTGTGTAAGATCTAAAACCTTGAAGGAAATGGTTTGGCGTGTACACACATACACACAACATGAACACATGTGTACACACACATCTGCATATTCACATGCACACACAGATACATATGCATGTGTATAAAAACAGACTATCATAAATATACGTATCAAGTATGTACTGCTCTGCCTCTGGGCTCACTATTACGGAATCAGGCTTCTCCATTTTCCTTGTAGTTTTTAAGGATTTTCCTTCTCAAATGCCATCAGCTCAAGCAGCCACTGGTTGTATTCCCCCCCTCACCCCCAGAATAATGATTGTTAGTATTTATGTGGCACTTAGTGGTTGCCAGGCACGGTATTAAGTGCTTTACAAGTGGTATCTGATTTGACCCTCCCAACAACCCTGGGAGGCAGGTACTCTCATTATCACTACTTTACTGTGGGAGAAACTGCAGAAAACTGAGATCGAGTGACTTGCCCAAGATCATTCAGCTACACAGGTGTTGTTGACTCCAGGCCTAATGCTCTCTCCATTGCATTACCCAGCTTCTCGCCATTGTTAGTCCATCATAACCAGCATTCCAGTTCCATTTAACCACATAACATCAATTGGATTTTAATAAACAGATTTTTACTTCTATTTTAAGATTATAAACAGATTACCGCCCCCAGGGCCGGTTTTAGGGCACATTCTCTGTAACCACCTTGATCTCTGGACCAAGGAAGTTGAAACAGAATCATTTTTGCATAGGCTTGGTTGGGTCAAGTTCACGTCCAGGTGTGACATGCCTGCAGGACGAATCTTTATTTTAGCCGTCACTGCGATGGGTATACAAAACAGTTCCTCTATATCCCTAGGGCATTGATGCTAGACTAGTCACAAAACCCAGTATAGACTTGATTCCTGGACCCCCAGACACTTAAATAGTCAGACAGGATGCCCAGACACCTGGATAGCTTCATCTCTTGGCCTTTGGAAATTTCCATGATGATAGCCTCTGATTCCTCCACCTAAGAGAAAGTAACAAAGAAACACCAAGGCAATGGAGCCTACAGAGCCACGAATTGGCACATAGGAGAGGGCTCAAGGCCTCTCCTCTTACATTATCGATTCATTCATTCATTCATTCATGCATTTATTTATATCTATCTATCTATCTATCTGTCTGTCTGTCTGTCTGTCTGTCTGTCTGTCTATCTATTTATTTTCTTTTTGCCAGAAGCCATGAGCACAGACATCCAACCAATAGCAGAGATTCACCGAGTGAGAAAAAAGGGTAAGGTCAATGGGTCAATGATGGAACTGGGAAGGTACCTCCAGTTTTAGTTCTGCAGACACAACCAAAGAAGACACTGTCTACCACTTGGAACCAATTACAGAATGTCTATATATGCAGCAACATTTCTCCAAGATACTTCCATAACACAATGGCAAGGATCTCTCAGGAGCAGGCTCCCCAACATTTTTCCCAATATGGAGTACATACATACATATGTATATGTATACAAATGTACACATACACACATATACATACATATATAAATACATATACACACATACACACACACACATATATATATATGTGTATATATATATATATATATGTGTGTATATATACACATACATACACAGACAGATAGAAAAGTAGGCCAATGCTTTGGCCTCCATTATATAAATCAATTCAAGAAAAATTTATTAAGAATCCACCAGGTACAGTGCCCTGTGCTGGTGTTCAAAGCCCTTCATAGTCTGTCCCCCAGCCCCCACCACAGCCTTCTTAGACCTTCCTCCACTCCACATTCACTGTGATATAGTGTCACTGGCTTCCTTGTTGATTCATGCACAAGACCCTTGTCTCTTGAATCTGTCCATTTTCAATGGCTGTTCCCATGCCTGGAATTCTCTCCTTCCTAATCTCCATCTCCTGACTTCTTTCAATTCCCAGCTAATATTCCCTCTTTTACAAGAAACCTTTTCTCTCCCCATTTCCTCTCTTGATTATTTCCGATCTATCTTGAATGTGCCTTGTTTATATAGAGTTATTTGCATTTTGTTTCCCCCATTTGTCTGTGACCTCCTTGAAGGCTGAGATTTTTTTTCTGCCTTTCTTTATATCACTAGTTTAAAGAGATACTGCCTGGAAAATATTTATATCTATCTACATCTCTGTCTCTATCTCTGTCTTTATCTCTATCTCTATCTCTCTATCTCATCTATATATTATATCATCTATATCTATATTTATATCTATCTCTATCTCATCTATGTCTATATTATATCATTTACATCTATGTTTATATCTATCTGTATATCTTTATCTCTATCTATCTCTACACCATCTATATATGTCTATGTCTACATCTATAGATGGATAGACAGACAGACAGACAGACAGACAGACAGACAGACAGACAGATAGATAGACAGATAGATAGATAGATAGATAGATATAGTAGGTACTCAATAAATGTTTGTTGACTAATTGATTGACTGCTAGGCCCTGGGAATACAGAGATTCATATTACATATTCATTGCCCCCAAGTAATTTACAATCTTATAGGGAAGATCAGAGATACACATAAATATATGTGATGCAAAACATAATATAAAAGGGCAAATTAGAAATACAATAAGAATGCTATAAGAAAAATTGAGAAAGGCACTCTTGTTTCTACCTGCTAGTAGTCTATGCTCTACTTTACAGACACTTTACTGGGGCACTTTTAAAGCAGGAATGGTGTCATTGAAAATGGCTAAACCCAAGAAGGGCACCACCAATTCCAAAGACTAATGGGCCATATGGCCACCACTTCTCTTTGGCTATTCGCTGCTTGAAAGCTTATAATAAGTATAAAAAATGTGTTTGTGTTTTACAACACGCTATGGACACTATCACTTTCAAAAAAGAAAAAGATAGTACTCCCAAAGTAGGGAACGTGAACATTTTCCAAGTCATATGCTTAATTTTCCAAATAAAGAAACTGAATCCCTAAGAGGTCCAAAATCAAATAGGTAGTAATTCACAAATTCAAGAATTAAACCCTGGTCTTCTGACTCTCCATTCAATCATATCTCTCCTATTTTCCTAAATTATAACACAGTTTAGGACTCCCCTTGGACACTGCCATCATGCAGCTCTTATTCTAATCACTTCCTGCCCTCTCCTGCCTCAGCGGAATCATCATTCTACACTAGTGGTTGAGCATGTTTCTGGCTCCTTTGTCTTTTTTCATCTTTTTCATCACCATGGTCAAGTCTTTGCTCCAATTCATTGCTACAGGAAAAGAAGGGAAATAGGGAGAGCTTGAAAAGCAAATGGAGGGAGAATGAATGGGTAGGAAGAAGCCATTGTTTTGTTTTGCTGAGGCAAAGAACAAAAGGCTCTACACATTTCATGAGCATTGATATCATCAAAACTCCTCAATGTATATTTTTGTAATTTAAGCATCTATGACTGCCTGCTCTAATCTAAGCACTGTGCACAGAGACACAGACTATGCCTTAGATTTCATTGATATAGGGAACTACTGGATGAGCAAAGTCACTTTATCAATTCAGTTCTGCACTTTCTTAGCCCCTCATAGTCTTAGAGAGTTGCCTAGTGTGCCAAGAGACTGATGACTTGGCTAGGTTCACATAGCCAATAGATACTGCAGACAAGACCTAAACCCAGAGCTTCCTGGCTGCAACACAAGTTCTCTACCTACCCCCACCCCACACAGTTTTCTAAGGATTGGGGGACAGAAATCCTTAAGTGAGATAGTAACACTCCACACATTTAAACTTTTCTCATTTGGCTTTACTTGGGCTAAATAACTATGTTTTGCAACATATGAAAAGAAGCAATTTTCTTTTTACTGTAATGAAATGATTTTGCTAAGTTGAAAAATCCACTTTATGTATAGAACCATATGTTGTAAACTAAGTATGAGTGCATCAATTATGCAGATCTTTCATAAAATGGAGAGGGACAGAGTGGATAAAGAGCGGATAGTTCTGGGATGAGAATCAGGAAGACTGGGGTTGCAGATCCCAGCTCTGCCTCTTCTAGCTGAATGTTAACACCCTGGCAAGTCCCTTGCACTTTGTCTGCATCTCCCTAGTATCTAGTTACTAAGCCATAGATGGGTCATTACTTTCATTGGCAGAGGAACTTCCCACAGTAGGTTTCCTATACTGGAAAAAATTCACATATTCATAAACAGTATTCCTTCTTAGGAATCAGAAAATAGAACAGGAACTGCTTCCTAATGATTCCTTTCATACCTTGGTATTTTGATGCATCTGTGAACTCAGAGATGTGACCATTCCATCCTATGATGCATATAACCATACATCTATACTTCGTCATTTTGTGTGGCTCTTGTCCACACTCTCCTAGAAATGGGTCCTGCAGCTGTCCTCCCACTCAAACTGGAGGCCTTCATCTAGGTCTTACATTGCTTGAGTATGAATGTCTTGTTAATGCTGCCCATATATAGCTTTCCCTCTTTCTGCATGACCACAATACCTCCTTTTCTGGTCAAGAATATAACCCTGATAGACTTTGCTCTTCTCAGCAATACAAGGTTCAAAGACAACTCCAAAGGACTCATGATGAAGAGAGCTATCTACATCTGTAGAAAGAACTATGGAGTCTGAATGCAGATTGAGGCACACTGTTTGCTCTCCTATTTTTTATTTTGTTTTCTTTTTTCTCTTTCGATTCATTCCATTGGTCATAATTCTTCTTTACAACTTGAATATTGTGTAAATAAGTTCAATGTAAAGTTATATGTAGAAGATATATGGGATTCCATGCTGTCTTAGGGAGGGGGGGAGGGGGAGCAGAAACTCCGGGACTCAAAATCATGTGGAACTGAGTGTTGTAAACTAAAAATAAAAAAATCTTAATTAAAAAAAGAATATACATTATTAGACTAGTGCTTAATGCTTGAGTACACTTTTAACATTGGGTAATGTTGAATAAAGATTAATTTCCCTGGAAAATATTTGTAATTTGTCATAGTATTATATTAATACAATAACATATTAATAATATTATTTGTTATAAAATAGTAATTTCACAGAAAATATTTGTTATAATATGATATTTGTCCTGAAAAACACATTGAATGGTTTCAATCCACACTTATCCTTTCTAGTCTGTCTATGACATTTTTCAGTCAATTCTGGTTCTTTCCTTTTTTTTTTCCAAACTATTGAGGGAAAAAAAAAATTTATCTTCCTATTCCCTAGTACCATGGGCCTGCCTGCCATTCTTCCAGTTCTCTCTTGTCAGTTGTTCTGTGCCCTGAAGAAAGAGCCAATGTGGATGGAAAGATGGCAGAAATACCACAAGAGACTTCACAGAAATGAGACGTGAGATTATATACATGTACAGTTCAACAGAGAGTCAATTCAACAAGCATTTACTAAATGCTTACATAATGAATATGATACAAATTTGTTTATCTTTAACTATAATAATTGGTTACAAGAGAAGTCTTTTAGTTAGGGAGGGTAGTTGTAATTCAGTGATAGTGATGCCAAAAAAAAAAAACCAACGAAAACAAAACAGAAATGGATGCCAACACATTTAAAAATACATAGAAGAGGGAAGAAAGACATTTAGAAGAAGGGATAGACAACGAGGGCAGTGTTTTTACTACCACATTAAATATATATATATATAACACATATACATATACATACACACACTTATACGTAATAGATTCATGGTTTCGTATATAATCCTCTTTCTGTTTATATGGAGATGTCAATCAGTCAATGAATGTTTAAGCTCCTATTGTGTGCTGGGTACTATATTAAGTGCCAGGGATATAAAGGAAGCAAAACACAGTCTCTGCTCTCAGACATCTCACAATCTAGTGGAGAAGATATGGAAACAGCTATGTACAAACATGCTATAGACAGGGAAAATCGGAAATAATCAACGGAGGGAAGGCATTCAAATTACTGGAGATTGGGAAAGACTTCTTGAGAGGGTGGGACTTTAGCTAAGATTTGAAAGGTGCCAGGGAAAGCAGGAAGCAGGAATGAGGAGGAAAAGAATGCCAGGCATGGGGGACAAGCCAGCGAAAATGCTCAGAGAAAAAATGGGACTGTTTGGTAATGGTTGTCAAGTTTATTTAAAAAAAAAATTAAAAAAAAGGAAAAAAATTCCAGGTCAATCTGCTAGGTGCAATAATGTGACAATAAGACTTTGAACATGTTGTTATTATTCATTGCACTGTTTAGGGAGGAGAGAACATAAGCTTATGATTTTGTTGCCCTAGAGAACTCTCAAAGAGGATGCTCCATCAATGCAGATTAGTGCCTCTTCTGAAATTTGTAATCTTAGAGAAAAGCCTATGACCCTGATTAGTTAAGTGATTTGCCCAAGATCATAGTTTATGCATACAATCATACACACATACACACACATATACATACATACACACACACATATGTGTGTGTGTGTGTGTGTGTGTATCATTAGAGGGAGGATTTGACACCAGATCTTCCTGAATGTGTGGTCACCATAACATTATCTATTATCCTAAGTCAAAATATTACTGCAGGATACATACAATTACAGCTTTGGCCACATCCCCTCATGAGACCATCCATTGAGACATGAAAGCATTACATCATGGAAAAAGAGAAGGACCCCCAGGGATGAAAGCACATATTTTTTGATGGTGAGATAAGTAAGTCATAGCATGCTTATGCCAATTCTATGAACTAATCAGTCAACTCTTAATGTATTTCATGAAATAAAAATAATAAATTTCCTTGAAAATGGTGGTTATTCATCTGGCATTAAATTTTAAAATGAGTACATCATTGAATTACTTTTATGAATAACAAACTCAGGGTATCTCAAAAATCCTCAGTGTCCTCACTTATCAACCCCCAATGATGCTGCTATGGTGACAACCAAGATCTTTCCAATACTCCTTTGGGGTTATTCTAGTCAGCATTTAGTCTTTGGTAGGCTGTGCCTTTTGTGAAGAGTGAAGACAATCCATCAACAGACATTTATTAAGTAATCCCTTCCAGGCTCAGTTTAAGTGCTACCTCCTACAAGAGTGTATGGGATTTTGAGGGAGAACTTGCATCTCTGGGTGTGAGGGCTTGTTGAACCCTTTTCAGGGCAGCTTATCCACCTTTGGTGTCTACCTGGAACACAACTCTCACCTGTGGCTCCAAGAAGCTGTAACATACACAAAAGTCTCACCCTGCTAAACCATCTCAGTAGATAGGCTAAACTAGGTTGAAGGTAACTGATGGGCCTTAACCCTGTCATTGAGTTAGGGGGTGCCTACTTTAAGCAAGAGGAGACTTCTCCAGTGGAATGGGTGGATGAGAACAATTTGTTCCAATGGCCATGAAGACAGCTGAAGTAGGTGCTGTGGAGCACTTAGAGCTTGGTTGGACATCTAAGGTCATTCACTTCTTCCTGGGCCATTGCCAGTTGTCTTTACTTTTGTCCTGCCATGGACTTTGATGACTCTGGAAGAGAGAGTGAGGCTGATGACTTTGTGAAACTCTGCTTCACTTAAATCCAATTTACGCATGAGTCAAGACATCGTTCGTGATGTCATTGGTCCTCTTCAAAAACGAAGGACTGAGAAAAACCTCCTATGAGAAATCTCTTCTCAGAGGATTTAGAGTTGGAAGGGACCTGAGAGATCATTGAGTCCAACTCCTCCATTTTACAGATAAGGAAACTGAAGCACAGAGATTCTAAATGTTTTGCCCTGGGCTGCACAGCTAGAACATGTCTGTAGCTGGTTACATACCCAGGAATTCTGGACTCTAAAGCACAGTTCTAAATAACCCACCCTCCTGCCTCTCCTCTATCTATCTGTCTGTCTGTCTATCTATCCATTCCTCTCTCTCTCTCTCCCTCTCCCTCCCTACACACACACACACACACACACACACACATATATGTATCCTGCCCTCTCCCTGCCCTCCCCCTAGTAGAATGTAAACTCCTCAAGAGACCTACCCACATATCACCAGTTCATAGAACACTATCTGGCCCACAGTAGGAGCTTAATACATTGTAGTTTAATCGAATTGAATTAACATCATACTCTCACATAACAATAACATACCCATTATATAGCACAAAATTATATGACCCAAAATACTGCCTGTTTTATTTTATTCCCTTCCAGTAGATATGATCCCTTTTTTTAATTCGATTCCATACAGGCACCTGAAGAAACATGCAGTCTGTATCACTGACATGCCACAGAAAACACTTAATCATACCAATCTCTTTGCTGCTGCTGAGAATATTTATAAATCATAAGCTCCAGAGCTCATCCTCCCAAATCATCCCTGGGTTTGTGCATCTATGCCCCTCCACTGGCACCGGCAGGTTGGGTCGCCAGGAGGCACCCTTCAGGGTCCTAGGGGAGACATGGAGGATTTGGGGATGTTTTCTAATATGGTCACTCATGAACCACTTTCTGGTAAGTAGTGTGATGGATAAGAAGGTTATACAACTGAGAGCAGTCTCCCCTCCCTTGCACATGCCAGATCCCTTCAGGGAGTGGGCTCAAGCTTAGAGAGGATGGATGGCAAAGGATTATGTCAGAGCTCTTGGTTTCTGGGAATCTTTTGCTCTTTTTGTGGCATCCTCCTAAAGTTCTACTCTGCTGGATGGGCTCTAGGGGTTGGTGCACTTGTGAAGTCCTTAGGCAGCATGTCCTCATTGTGTCTACTTTGTTCATGTTGCCCAATGCAGACATTGCTCATGACTGCTGATATTTTGGGAACACTGCTATACACGCCGATGTGAAGTCCAAGTCTTCTGACCTTTTAATGTCTACAAAGGTCATCCTCTGGTTAAAGATGGAAGAAACAGAGACTGCCTAGTGTCTCTACATCCCCGTCCATGACCCTCAAGCGCCCAAGTGTTCCCTCTCTGTGACGTGGCTAATGCTCTTCCACTTCTAGGCTGGTTTGCTGTTTGAGTGTCCAGTTCTGAATTGTCTCGCTGTTTTATACAAAGCCCCAGAGAGCATGACTGATTCTTTTCAACCAACTACAAAGCATTTCTTGATTAGAACTTCCATTTAATAATGCTTCCATTTAAACATTTAATTGATTGAAAGGAGATATCCAGCAATTGTTCACATCTATTTTACACCCTCCATTGATTCTAACTCAAAGAGGCTTTTACCTGATAAAGGTATTAAGGTTTATAACATCTTGTTATTTACATTTATCTTGGCTGAAGGGTGTTAGATACCTCTTTTACACATGTAAGGAAACTAAGGCAGAGTGGCATGGGGAAAGGAAATCCAATGTATAAGAAGTAGGGTTTGAGTGGTAGAATTGGCTATTCGAACACAGATCTTTTGGCTTCAAATCCTTGAGCACTCTTCCCACCTCCTCAGGGGCAGCAATGTGGTGCAGTGGATAGAGCTCTAGCCCTAGGGTAAGAAACTCAAGTTCCAATCTGGCCACAGAAGATTTAGCTGCGCGAGCCTGGGTTAGCCACTTAACTTGTGTGTGCTTCCATTTCTTGAGCTGTAAAATTCGGGTAATAGTAGCACCTATCTCCCAGGGTTGTTATGATGATCAAATGAGATAATATTTGTAAAGCCCTTATCATACTGCCTGGCACGGTACTTAACAAATGCTTATTCCTCTCCCTATCACAATAACCAAACTTTCAGGAACCTCTTCAAAAGCTAATTGTTTCCTGAACTCCCCTTTCATGTGGCTACAGTAAACAGGAATCTCTTAACATGGCCCTTATTCTTCTTTCCACAATTGCAGTCTTGAAGGAATGTCTTCTCAACTTACTCCTGCCTCTTTCAACATCAGGAACTTATCTTGAAAAAATTTACCCTTGGTATCAGACCTTCTGGAATTCCACCTTTGCTTTGGGTTCTTCTCTTGGCTTCTGAAAGGGAGAAATAATTACCTTGGGTGTACGACTCACAATAATATCTTCTCACTAATGACTTGAATTTTAAATGCAAGTATTTGGGTAGGAGGTCATCAGTCCTATTTGCATTGATTAAGATGTTAACAGCTATAACTCAGTGACATTTTTTTTTTTACTTTAGACATGTCCTTTTCAATAAAAGCTCAACGTCTTTAAAAAAGTGGGGGGAGGCAATTGGGGTTAAGTGACTTGCCCAGGGTCACATAGCTAAGAGCCCAACATCTCAAAGCTTCCTTTAGAACTTTATTGTTTTTTGTTATTGAGTCATTGCAGTTGTAGCTGACTGTGACTCCATTGAAGGTTTTCTTGGCAGAGATTCTGAGGTAGTTTGCCATTTCCTTCTGCAGCTCATTTTACAGATGAGGAAACTGAGGCAAGTAGGGTTAAGTGGCTAGTAAATATTACTCAACTAGTAAACGTCTGAGGCTGGATTTGAACCCAGGTCCTCCTGACTCCAGGGCTGGCACTCCATCCATTGTGCCACTTAGCTGTCCCCTTTAGAATTTATTCAATAACTAAAACTCATTTCAGTTCTTTAGTGAGAATAATTGTAGAGGTTGACACCAAGAAATCAATTAAAACCATTGTTTTCTCAAACAAAACTGACTGTAAGAACTCTGTTTTTTTTTTTACTAACATCTTTGATCAATGAGTGTTTATACTTTCCTTGCATCTAAAATGCCTTTCCTCATCTGCAGAATAGCCATCCATCCCTTACAATCCAGTCCAATTGGCATCTCTTCCATTAAGACTTTCCCTGGGAGGGGGCAGAGCCAAGATGGCAGCTGGAAAGC
Organism: Phalanger gymnotis; assembly: GCA_028646595.1. Taxonomy (NCBI): domain Eukaryota; kingdom Metazoa; phylum Chordata; class Mammalia; order Diprotodontia; family Phalangeridae; genus Phalanger; species Phalanger gymnotis. The sequence continues at coordinate 621 of JAQQSZ010004193.1, read as the reverse complement.
AGGGACTAGCAGGAGCTCCCCACCAAGTCCCTCCAAAAACCTATAAAAAATGGCTCTGAACCAATTCTAGAACTACAGAGCCCACAAAATAGCATAGGGAAGCAGGGCTCCAGCCCAGGATAGCCTGGATGGTCTCTGGGTAAGGTCTATCCTGCACAGAGCTGGGAGCAGAAGGGAGTGGAGCTGAGCGGAACAGAGCCCAGCATGGGCAGCGCAGACCAATCAGATCAGGAGCCTGGAGCAGAGTGTGCCCTAGCACCCTGAATCAGTGAGCTGCAGCAGTTACCAGACTTCTCAACCCACAAACACCAAAGACAACAGAACAGGTTAGTGGGAGAAGCTGCTGGGGACTGGGATAGAGTCTGTGGTTCAGCCACCACTTCCGGGGCAGTGGAGGTGGGGCAACTACAGAACTACAGCTGCAGTTGCTTCTGGCCCCAGGCCCACCTGGTGGGAGGAATTAAGTGGTGGATCAGAGGAGGAGTGAAGAGCCTGCTGAAGATCTAAGTCCAGTCCAGGTTGGGGGTTCTTGGGGAAGGAGTGCTGGTGTGCCAGAGCTGGCACACCCCCCAGGCTTGTGTAGTAGGAAGGCCGAATTTATAATCTCAAATATAATCATGT
>JAQQSZ010004192.1:0-14225 GCA_028646595.1 Phalanger gymnotis | reverse complement strand
CAGCATCGCAGCATGGAGCCTCACCATCCCAAAACCATCTGCCTCCCTCCTGGGGCCTTGCCACAAATACACTCATAGCCACCAAGTCTGTTCTTTCCCTTAGCTCTAACTGTCATAACTGCTCTCTCGGTATTCCCTGTGACACAACTTCCTTTTCCTCTCAGCAAGCTCCTCCTGCCACATGTAACTTAAGCTTCCTGTGATGTAAGCAGGTCACATGGCCTATTAATGGGTGGGAAAGATCTTCAAAATTGCTAATTTGCTATTACAGCCTCAGACACTTACTAGGTGTATGACCCTGGGCACGTCACTTAACCTCTGTTTGCCTCAGTCCACTGGAGAAGAAAATGACAAACCACTCCAGTATCCCTACAGACAGCTTTGGCATGCTATGGTCCATGGGGCCATGAAGAGTTGGACATGACTGAATAACTGAAAAACAACAACAACACATGTATCCCATTCTAATTTATAGAGTAATTTTGTGTCCTGTCTTATTTCCCCTGTTAGACTATAAGCCACTTGAGGGCAGGCCTTTAACATCTTCCTCTTTGAGGAGGTTACATGGTACAGTGAATACAGGGCTAGACCTGGAGTTGGGAATACTTGGATTCAAATCCTGGCTCTAAGACTTCCTAGCTATGCGAGATTCCATTTTGTTACCTATGAAATGGGAATGATAATAGTACTGTATCATCTGCCTCACAAGGTTGTTGTGAGAATCAAGAGAGATCATGTATACCTTCATACTACATATTACGTGTGTATGTGACATACATGTAATTATATATTGTCCACAGGGCCTTGAACATAGGAGGCCCTGAATAGATGCTTGTTGAATTGAGTTGTTCCCCTTTAGAACAGCAATAGGAAACTTTCTTTTTTCCTTTTCAAGGTCCACTGATCACTCAGTTGAGGCCCACATACAAAAAGAAACTAAATTTAGTTTTTCTTATTAAAGAGTTGACTATAAGATAGAGAATGTTCAACTTGATTAATTTTTAAATTAAGAAGAAAGGAAAATCAATTTCAATAAGCGTAGTAAAGAGTAAAAATGATACTTTGAAACCTCATTTTAGTTAGTTAAAAGTGGTGTAGAGAAGAGAAAGTAGAAATGAGGGGAAAGAATGGCAGAAGAATTGGGAGGAGGAAGAAAAGGAAAGGACTCTGGGAGAAGGAAAACAAATAGGCAGAAAGGGGATTGGAAATATCAGAGGGGGATGATGACTTATATTTGTATCATTTTGTGGGTCTTATTGCCCCTCCAGAATGTTAACTGTTCAAGGTTAAGGCCCGAGACTTAATCATCCTTTTATTTCTAGACCCTAGAAGAATCCCTTGTATGATTTTTTTGAGTGGAGTGGTCTAGATTTTGATTTCATTAATGTCGGAAACTCTCAGTGTGGAAACTTTTCTCTACTGATGCAGTTACAACTTGTAACTCAAGGTCTTATATAATTGCATGGGAGCGTGAGGGCCGAGTGATTTGTCAATGGTCACGCAATTGGTGTGTGTCAAAGATGGAACCCGAACCCGGGTCTTCTTGGTTTCGAGTCTAACCTTCACTAGACTCTGCTTCCTCTTGCACTGCAGGGACTAGGCCCTTAATAGATATTTGTTTAATAAATGGACAAATGCTAACAGTGTCTACTTTTCCTACAATGGTATTTAGTGAATGTATGTACTGTTTGTGTTTAGTAAATCATACAATGTAAAAGGGAGGATAATTTTTTAAAACAGGTAACTAGACAAATCTGGCATCTACCCAAAAAGGTTTTTTAATCAGTGACTCATTACCCTTTGTAAAAATAGTGAACTTTGTTTAAAAGTACTTCTTACACAAAACAAAAAAGCTTCAATTACCATAACTCATTTAAAGTGAAGATTAAACATTTTAACAAGAACAGTGCCCTAATTCAGTAGATTTTATTTATGTCCACATGTAGTACTATTGGCAATGAAGAGCAATTTAAGAAGTCATAACCGGAGAAAATCATTGTATGGTGACTTTAGGGCTCCCTATAAATTTTCCTTCAATGGCCTGAGCACCAGTGGGTAACTGCACAGTCAAATATTTGTATTAGCTGCTCCTGTGTTTAACACACTAATTAAAAAGATGGAATTCTTTGATTTGATCTCAAATTATTTTACTCCTAATCTCCTCCTGGAAAAGTCCTCTGTATAAGTGGAGCTAAGAGTGTGTTTTCTGAAAAGAGGCTTTACAGCGTTGCAATAAATCCCAGGCCTGGGACATAAATGTAACTGAAGTGCTTCTAATGGAGCCATTGTGGAGATGTCCTGGGTAGAATCCCATTATGGGGACTTTAACCTTCAAGGTTATAAATTCTTGGAGAAATGAAGCTTGTAGGGAAGGACTTTCCTGAAACACGGAGTTTAAACACAGCTAAATATACCACCACGAACAAAGGGCTGGTTTAAGGAGAGGAAAAAGACGGCACTAGCTCAGAGACCCTCTCTCTCTAAGCAAAAACTACCTTTCACTGGTCCTCAGTTACTTGTCCTCAAAACCCACGAACAGGATGCTATGTTAACATACCTAAAGCCGTGACTAGAAATATTTGTTCTCTGGGCAAATTAAATGGGACAAAACATACCCGTGAATCAACTTGATAAGACGAACTGGGTTGGGTAGGAGAGCCTGAGACACCACCCGGAGAGGGAGACATAGAAACTGGTCTGGAGGTGTCATGGACTAGGGCATGGGGTGAGTAGGCTGGGCCTGAGCTGGAGAAGAGTGTGTCTGGGCTGGCGGGGAAGGCAGTAGCTTGCTATTTTGATTCATTTTTCTTGCTAATTAAGTCACCTCCAAGCTGAAGGCCTGCAAGGGTTGTTAGCTCTCTAATTTTTGTTTTCTCCAACCAAGGCACAACTCTGAGGATACTCATTTATAGTCTTTTTTTTCCCCATACAAGGGGCATCGAGATGGCTCAGCAGATACAGTGCTGGGTCTGGAGTCAGGAAGACCCATATTCAAATCCAGCCTTAGATACTTAGTAGCAGTGTGACCCTAGGCAAGTCACTTAACCTTATTTATCTCAGTTTCCACATCTGTAAAATGGGATAAATAATAGCAGCTATCTCCCAGGGTTGTTGTGAGGTTTGAATGAGATAATAATTGTAAAGTGCTTAGCACAGTGCCTGGCCCATAATAAGCACTGTATAAATGTTAGCTGTTACTATATACAGAGGCTCATAGAATATTAGCAGTGGAAATTACTTTAGAGTGCACCCAGTCCTTCCTTCTCGATGTATATATGCTGAAACTGAGGCATGAGGAGAAGAAACTTGCCGTAGGTTACACAATTAATAAATGGCATAGTGAGTACTAGAACTCAGCTCTCCTAGGCTCTGGACTGGTGCCCTTTACACTCCACCACAGTGGTACCTGAGCTTCCATCTTTCTTTCTCTATTGTCTCCTTTCCTTCTGTGCCAGAACCAAAACGAAAAACCAAAACCAACCCTTTGTTTGATCCTGATGCCCCTCCCAACTTCTGTTTCTTCTACAGATGGCCTCCTGGAATGAACAGACTTCACCCATCTCTTCTATTTCTTCACTACCCTTTTCCTCCTAAATCCCTTGGTTTTGGCTTCTGCTCCCACCAGTCTGTGGCAGTTGCTCTTCATATGCCAGGACCCAGATGTCTTCCCTTAACTTCATCACCTACTGTGGTATAAACAGGACTGGGAGATCAGAGTTCTAATCCTAGTTGGCTATTAAGGTGTGACCACCTGCAAGGCACTTCCCATCTCGGACCTCCACTTTCCTCATCTGTAAACTCTGGATAATAACAGCTGCATCACAGGGGTGTGGTGAGAAGAGAAGTAAACCTTAAAGGCCGTATATAAATGAAGAAGATGAAAGAGGAGAAGAAGAAGGAAAAGGAGGAGGAGGAGGAGATGACTTCCACCAGGTCTTGTCTTCTACAATCTCATTTGTCTGCACACCTTGATTCCTGGAGCAGTTATGGAATCTGTTCCAAGCTTTGAGAATCTTTTTGTCTTGTGCACACCTTTGAGACCTGGTGACTGATCAGAGCATCCTTAATAAGATGGCAGAGAACCCAAAGAGGTCAAGCTCTGAATAAGGACTGGCTCCAGGGTACTGTCAGGTTTCTTTAATGACATACCTAATTTCTTTCCAAGTAAATCCATGGCAAGTTCAGTTTACCATATCAGACCAGGGTAAGGTATCATGAATCAGATTTTGGCATAGCAGAAACACGCATCAGGAACCAGCAACTGAAGCAGTACCGAAATCTTTGTTCTCCTTGGCCCTCACTTCTGTCGACACCCAGAATGGAATACTTTCATCTCTTTTCCCTGACCCATTTTAATCATCCTCCAAGATCCAGCTAAGGTATTACTGCCTTCACAAAGCCTTCCATGACCTCCCCAGTCTGCCCTAATCTCTGAATTTCTATAGCACTGACAATCCACCCATTTCTGCCTTGAGTTTGCTCATTTAACTTCCTGTGGATATAATTAGATTGTGAGCTCCTTGAGAACAGATTGTTCCTTTTATGTTTTTTCTTTGTGTCCCTGAGTACTGAATACATTTAATAAGTATCAGTTTAATATTTGCCACCTTTTCTTTCTTTCTTTGTTTAATCCTTCCTTCCTTCTTTCCTTCCTCCATCCTTCTCCCTTTCTCTCTCTTTTCATTCTTTTTTCTTTCCTTTTCTTCTTTCCTTTGTTCCTTTCTTTACTCCCTTCCTTTCTTTTTCCCCCTCCCTCACCTACTTCTGCACCTACCTTTTTTGGATGGCTTATAATACAGTGGATTTTATTCCTGGTAATTGCAGGATGGATGCAATATGCTAGTCTTTCTGTACTCTCGAAGATTTCGAGGGCCAGTCTGCCTGTCGCTGATTGGTACTTGACCTCTGCCCTTCTTTCTGCTATTCTGAGTACATCCTCTTGGCCAGTGTGTGCCTAAGGTAATTAGATTCCGAGCCAATAGGGGAATGAAGGAATTAAATTCAGTATCAAGGTGAGGGGTGTCTAGTCAACTGACAAATGTCATTGATTTTTCATTCACAATATCTCCTGTAGATCTTTCTGGGTTTCCATAGCTTTAACTCAGGCTCTGTTGATGACCAGACTATGTGGAACTCTTCCTTTATGGTCCTCCCCCCCCTCTTTGTTCTCCCTCCTCCACTTTATACTCACTGATGTTGCCAAAATAGTCCTGTCACTTGGACCCTGCTATCCTGTTCTTCAATTGATCACAATAGTCATAACAACAAGTATTTATTGAGTACTTGCTAAGTGTAGGCGGTTGCAGGGAAAATAAGGCAAGTCAATGAGCTTTTGTTTTTTCCCCACATACTATGTATCAGGCACTATGCTAAGTGCTGGAGATACAAAGAAAAGCAAATACAGTCCTTGCTCCCAAGGAACTCACCTCTAATGATGGAGACAACGTGCAAACTCCTATGGACAAACAAGCTACATACAAAATGGACTGGCGATAATCTCAGAGGGAAGGCACTAAGATTAAGGACGATTAGGAAAGGCTTCTTGCTGAAGATGAGACCTTACCTGAGCAAGGAACAGTCTTTCTTCTTTTCCATTTGCGTCCCCAGCACAGAGTAGATGCTCAACAAACAGTTATTGACTATTGACTTGAAGGAAACCAGAAAAGCCAGCAGACAGAACTGAGGAGGGACAGAATTCCAGGTATGAGAGACAGCCAGTGAATATGCCTGGAGCCAGGAGATGCTCAAAGAGTATGAGACAGAGTTCCTATCCTCCCAAACCTTTCAGTCAAATTGGGAAGGCAAGATAAGTCATAATAATAGCTTGCATTTATATACTAAAGTTTGTAAGGCATTTTATGTTATTTTGCATGATTCTCCTAACAGCTGTGAGAGGTGGGAGCTATTATTGTCCGCTTTTTGCAGGAGAAGAAACTAAAATTTAGACAAGTTAAATGACTCATGCAGGATCACACTGCTGGTAAATGTCGGAGATGGGATTCAAACCTATGTCTTTCTGACCAACTTTCTGAAGTAAGGGCTAACTTACTTCTCTATCCTCCTTCTCCTTTTCTCAGGCAGTGTCATTCCTACTTGAGGTCTTCCTCAAGCTTGGGACAGCCTCTCTCCTCTTTCTGTCATGCTGTCTCCTTTCTTTCGAGGATTTCTTAAAATTCAACCTCCTACTTGAGGCCTTTCTAGGTTAGCCTCAAAGGAGGCTAAAAACTTTCCCTCTCACTTTGTATGTAACAAATTGAAGTTCAGCAAAGCTAGGAGGATGAGTAGGAACCCAGCCAATGATCACTCTCAGTGGAAGTTTCTTCATCTATAAAATGGGGATAATAATAGCACTTTCCTTTTAGGAGAGTCGTAACGCTTAAATGAGATAATAGATGTAAAGCACATTGCAAACCTTAAAGTGCTATATAATTAGGAGCTCTTTTTATTGTTAAATTGCTATGTAAATGTCAAGCATTATTATTGTTATATTATGATTATTATTATTCACTCCTTAGAGCTATAAAATTCCTTTTCAAAGAAGATCCCAATGCCAAGAATTATTGACATTAACCCTTTCTCATTTTCCCTTCAAAGGACATCGTGGGCTTAATGCAAATGAATTCAACCAATTCAAAAATACCTAATAGACTTCTTAGGAAATATTTTTTTCATGAAAGACTGCAACCTAGTGTTGTGCATCCAGCTAATTTTGACAAGGCACTCATATGCAAAATGGTTGTACTTGCCAATCAGTCAAGTGTTAGACTGTTTATTGTACGTATACCCATTCCTCATATCTCATTTGACTGTTATTTTCTATCTAGAACAGGTCAATCAATCAGAACAAAAATGTAAGCTCTTAGTAAATCTTATCAGAACCACGAGAATAATGGGATTTCTGTTTACAAGGTGTGGATTGTGTTTGGAAGCTTTGATAATGACTCCAGACAGTCAATACATACAGAGACATTTACACAGCCAGTAGGAGCCTCGCTGAGCTATCTAATCTTTCACAAGATGGTCAACACAATGAACTCTAACCCTAATCTCTTTCAAATACTGAAGAGACAGGTTAGAGCTTTCAATACTATTCAACCCTAAACCTGACACTAAAAATGATCATTAAGAGTTTGACAGACTCAGTGGGGAGCAAGGAAGTTTTGAGTTAAGTTTAACATTCTAGAAGTCTCTCTCTCTCTCTCTCTCTCTCTCTCTCTCTCTCAGTAGGGGTAAATGAATGTCCAAGAGGTTAAGTGACTGGCTTGGAGATAAAAGACTACCAAATGGCTCAGTTAGGATTTGAATCCAGATCCTTCTGACCCCAGTTCCAGCATGGAATACACACTACACCAAACTACCTCCCTAATATTGGGCTTTACAACGACTTTGTTATACATTCAAGTGTTCCAGAAAGGATTTTGCAATGGGTAAGCTTACAACTATTTAATTAGGGTATCATAAATAGAAAAATTAAAATAATAAATTAGCATGTCTGGTTTATTCCTTCTTTCCCCACCACCAAGCTTAGGACCTAACAGATTTTCTTGTTTTTAAATGGTTCAGAAAATTATAATATCAACATGATGACCTCTTTGAGTCTGCAGGCTTTGGGCAATATTGATTATTAAACAGGGCAGCTAAGTGGAGCAGAGGATAGAGTCCTGGCCTGGAGTCAGGAAGAGCCCATTTAAATTCGGCCTCAGACACTTATTAGCTGTGTGACCTTGTGCAAGTCACTTACCTTGATTGCCTCAGTTTCTTCATCTGTAAAATGAGCTGGAAAAGGAAATGGCAAATCACTCTAGAATCTTTGCCAAGAAAACCCCAAATGGGGTAATAAAGAATTGGACACAACTGAAATGATTGAACAACAATAACAAAATTATTAAATAGTCAGAAAATGCTGTTGAGTACATTTGTGGATAAATAAAAAGCTGTTGACATGTTATACTGAGGGAATTATTTTGCCCAATGGACATTTGATTTTCAGGGCACTGATTTAACTCTCATTCAGGTCCAGAGTCACAGTTACCTCAGAAATGTATCTTACGCTTTCACAGCCAACTATTCATCTCTATGTGCCTTAGTTTCCTCATTTGTAAAATGAAGAGGTTGAGCAGATGATGCCAGGATGTAAGAACTGGTCCAAAAATCGAGTTGCTTTATTTTATTGTAATGTTAGAAATAGGGAAATCGATGATTTTTAAAAGATATGGAAAGACTTTTGTGAACTGATCCAGAGCACTGTTAGCAGAACCAGAAAAACAATTTATACAACTATCCAAATTTATACAAATTATACAATACGGCATCAGAATTCTAAAAATAAACAACTTTGAGGACTTTTATAAATGGATGAAGAATGAAATGAGCAGATTTAGGAGAACAATTCATACAATGACAACGATGTTGGACAAAGAACTTTGAGAGCTGTAAGAACTCGGATCGATATGATAACCAGGCACAGATCTGGAGGATCGATGAGGAAACATGCTATCCATCACAGGGAGGCGATGGTTACAGAATGAGACATATGTTTATGTACACTGTGATTGAGGGAATTCGTTTTTTGTGACTATGTCTATTTGTCATAAGAAATTTGTTTCCCTTCCTTTTTCCTTCCCTCCCCCTTTTCCCTTCTCTTCTCTTTTCTTTTCTCTTCCTTTCTCTTTTCTCCTTTCCTCCTTTCCTTTCCTCTCCTTTTCTTTTCTTTTTCCAAAGAAGTACACGATAGGAGGAAGAGAAAATAGATTTCTGTATTTTTTTTTTAAATAGAGAGGTATGGATGTGTGTGTGTGTGTGCTATAGATGTGAAATGTGATGAACACTTTCTGATACAGTCACCGTATCATTAGTTTTTGCTGCTATTGTTCAGTGGGTTTCAGTTATTTCCGTCTCTTTGTGACCCCATTTGGGATTTTCTTGGCAAAGATACTAGAATGGTTTGCTATTTATTTCTCCAATTATTAGTTTTACTTGACTGTTTTGCCTTGTTACAAGAGAATACTCATAAAGTGAGAGTAATCTGTAAATGTTTGCAATGTAAAAACAAAACGCATTAGCTTGTTAGGTATGTACACAGTTCAAGGAAGATCAAGCATTAAGACAAAGCAGTCCAGCCACTAAGGAGGCTGTGTAAATGAGCTGCAGCCAATAAGAATGATTCCTTTACCCGGTCTTCCCTTACAGAATAGGTTGCTTTTAAAACTGCTTTCTAATATAATTCTTTCCAGAATACTCTACCTGAGCTCAAGCCTTCTTTCTTCTAAAGAGTAGACAGATTTGTTTTTGAGTCTCCATTTGCCTTGCAGGAATTGAGAGGATTGGAATGAGAAAGCAGTACGTAGAAATATGTTTTAGTGCATGGTTTTGTTTCATATTGAATAGCCCATGATGTAGAGACAAGAGCCCTGTCCTTGGAGGCAAAAGGTCTGGATTTTAATTGAAAAGTAAAACTCTGCTGGCTGCTTACAAGCTGTGTGGCCTTGAGGAAATCATGATACTCTCTGAACTTTAGTTTCCTCACATGTAAAATGAGAATGATCTCATTCATAGGGTTATTGTGGTTGTACATGGGAGAAGTTGTGCAATGTGCTTTTCATAAAATGTAAAGTACAGTGTCAACATAAGCTATGATTATTACTACTACTATCACCAGTACTACTGCTGCTGCTACTGTCATTCAATAAACTTTTATTAAATGCCTACTATGTGCTAGGAACTGTCTTATAAGCACTGACAGATACAAAGAAAGATGAAAAACAGTCCTCTCTTGAGAAGATCACAATCTGATGGGGGAAATGCAAACTACTACATATGTACAAACAAGATACATACAGAGTAAACTGAAAATAATTGGTAGAGGGAAGGTACTAGAATTTTAAAAAATTTTTCAACTTGTTATTTATTTATTTTAAAAGTTCTTTTCTTTTTAAATTTTGAGTTCTACTCCTTCCCACCCCTCCTCCACACACTGAGAAGGCAAACAATATGATATTAGTTATACATACAAAGTCATGCAAAACATTTCCATATTTCAAAAAAGCAAGAAAAATAAAGAAAATTATACTTCATTTTACATTTAGAGTTCATTAGTTCCCTCTCTGAAGGTGGGAACTCATTTTTTCATCATGAGTCCTTTGGAATTGTCTTGGATCATTGCATTGATCAGAATAGCTAAGTGTTTCACAATTGATCATTGTACAATATTGCTGTTACTATATACAATGATTTCCTGGTTCTGCTCACTTCACTCTGCATCAATTCATATAGGTCTTCCCAGGCTTTTCTGAAACCATCCTGCTCGTCATTTCTTATAATATAGTAGTTTTCCATCACAATCATATGCCACAACTTGTTCAGCCATTCCCCAATTGATGAGCATTCCTTCAATTTCTAATTCTTTGCCACCAAAAAAAATATTTTTGTATATATATATATGCCTTTTTCCTTTTTTAAAAATCTCTTTGGGATACAGACTTAGCAGTGGCATTCTCCAGAATAGTTGGACTAATTCACTACTCTACCAACAATTCATTATTTTTCCCTCATCCCCTCCAGCATTACCTTTTCTGATAGGTATGATGTGGTTTTAGAGTTGTTTTAATTTACCTTTCTCTAATCAATAGTGAATTAGAGCATTTTTCACATGCCTGTAAATAGCTTTGATTTCTTCTTTTGGAAACTGCCTGTTTATATTTTTTGACCATTTATCAATTGAAGAATGGCTCTTATTTTTATAAATTTGACTTAGTTCTATACTTAGTATACATTTGAAAAATGAGGCCTTTATCAGAGAAACTTGTAAAAAAATTTTTTAATAGTTGCAATCAATTTATCAAAAGATGATTGGTTAGGCATCTGCAATGGTGACTTCAACTTCTACACCTGATTCAATGCCGATAGAAGTGTTTTGTTTAACAATTTCTGGACTGTGCAAATCAGTAAGTCGTTTGTGGATTCTCGTCTGGAATGGATCCCAAGTCTTTGAACCTTCACCACAAGGAGTTTCTTTGGTTGTGATTCGAAGTGTCTCAGTGGGCATTTGAACAAGCCCCTTCGCTTTCAAGTTCGTTTCTTTGGCTCCTCTAATTAGGTCAGCACACACTTTCTTGAGTGATTTCACATTGCAGCTGGTGAGGGTGATCCAGATCCGGTGAATGGCCACTTTGGGCTCCACAAGGGTCTTGCTGGTGTCTTTGTGCCATGGCAGTGGAGCAGCTTCCTGACCCACTTATTCCTTGGTGAGAGCAAACAGCAGTGAGTCAGAAGGAGGAGAGGCAGGGACTGCCGACTCCACACGGCTACAGCGGCAATACCTTCACCGAAGAGGACTTGTAAAAATTTTTGATATTACTTCATTGCCTAAGGGTAACTTTTAGCAAAATGTAGTTTCCCTTATTATCCCTTTTAATTAGGTCTGGTTTTGCTTTTTCTTTATTTGAGATCATGATTGCTACCCCTGCCTTTTTTTTTTAGTTCTTCGTGTCCTCATTTAGTTGCTTCGGTCATGTGCAACTCATCATGACCCCACTTGGGGTTTTCCTGAGAAAGATATGGAATGGTTTGACATTTCCTTCTCCTGTACAGCTGAGGGAACCAAGGGAAACGGGATTAAGTGACCTGCCTAGGGTCACGCAGCTAGCAAGTGTCTGAGGTCATATTTGAACTCAGGAAGTTCTGGAAGTCAGGAAGACTCCAGGCCCAGTGCTCTACCCACTGAGACATCTAGCTGCCTATTTAGTTTAGCTGAAGCATATTAGATTCTGCTCTAGCCCTTAATTTTAACTCTGTGTGTGTCTTTTTGTTTTAAGTGTATCTCTTGTAAACAGCATATTATTGGATTCTGGTTTCTCATCCTTTTAGCTATCTGCTTCCATTTTATGGGTGAGCTCATTCCAATCACATTCCCAATTGTGATTGCTAACTGTATATTTCACTCTACCTCATTTTCTTCTGTTTCTTCTTCTCTCTCTTTTTTTCTTGTCCCTGCTCATGTCTATTTGCTTCTAATCACTGCCTCCATTAATTTGCCTACCTTCTGATCATCTCCCCCCTTTTCTCTTATCTCCTTCTCCTCCTATTTCCCTGTCGAGTGGATTAAATTTCTATACACAAGTGCATTTGTATATTCTTCCCTCTTTGAACCAATATTTGTATTCTTCCCTCTTTCAATCAATTTTGATGACAGTGAAGTTCAAGCATTGCTCAACAATCCCCTACCCCCACCATTGCATTGTAAAAGCTCTTCCTTGTAAGTCTCTTTATGTGAGAAGATTTTCCTTGTTCTATTTCTCCCTCTCCCCCCTCCCAGTTCATTCCTTTTTCTCATCCCCTCATTATTTTTGGAGATTATTCCACCATAGTCAACTCACATCCATGCCCTCTGTCTATGTAAACTCCTTTTAACTGCCCTAATAATGACAAAAATTCTCTGGAGTTACATGTATCATCTTCCCTTATAGGAATGTGAACAGTTTAACTTTATTGAGACCTTTACAATTACTCTTTCATGTTTACCTTTTTAATGCTTCTCTTGAATCTCGTATTTCAATGCCAAATTTTCTATTGAGCTCTGATATTTTCATCAGGAATGCTTGAATTTCATAAAATATCCATTTTTCCCTGAAGGATTATAGTCAGTTTTTCTGAATAGATTATTCTTGGTTGTAATCCTAGCTCTTTGAAAAGGTACTAATTAAGGGAGATTGAGAAAGTCCTCCTATAGAAGGTGAGATTTTAGCTGGAATTTGAGGGAAGCTAGGAGGTAGAGGTAAGAGGGAAAGTATTCCAGGCTTGGGAACAGCCAGCAAAAATGCATGGAGTCATGAGATGGGATGTTTTGTGTGAGTAACAGCAAGGAGGCCAGTATTATTGGATCACGGAGTATGTGGAAGTGAATAAGGTATAAGAAGACTGGGAAGGTATGTGTATGGAATAAATTATGAAAAAGCTTTAAATACCAAATAGAGGATTTTATATTGGTCCCTTGAGGAAATAGAGAACCAATGGAGTTACAGAATATGGGTGGGGGGAAGATGATATGGTCAGACCTATACTTTAGGAAGATCACTTTGACAACTGAATGGAAGACATACCGGAGTGGGGAGAGACTTGAGGCAGACCAATTAGCAGGCTATAGCAAAAGTCCAGGCATGATATGATAAGACTCTGTGTCAGGCTGGTGGTAGTGTCAGAGGAGAGAAGAGAGTGTATATTGAAGAGATGTTTCTAAGGAAAAAGTGATAGGCTTTGGCAATAGGTTGTATATCTGGGCTGAGAGAAAGTGAGGAATTGAGGATGATTGCCTAAGTTGTGAGCCTGGATGATTGGAAGAACAGTTATACTCTCAATAGCAACAGGGAATTTAGGAAGAGGGGGGTTGGGGAAAAATTAATGTGTTCAGTTTTGGACATGTTGATTTTAAGGTACCTATGAAACATACAGTTTGAGATGTCCAAAAGGCAATTAGAGATGAAATCCTGGAGGTTAGCAGGGTGGTTAGGACTGCATAAGTAGATCTGAGACTCATCGGTATACAGATGATACCCCAATGTATAGGAGCTGATCAGATCGCCAAATGAAATAATATACTGGGAGAAGAGAAGAGGACCCTAGGGGATACCCACAATTAGTGGGTATGACCTGAATGAAGATGCAGCATAGGACACTGGTAAGCAGGAGTCCTGGAGAACCAGGACAAGAATAGTGTCTCAGAAACCTAGAGAGGGAGCAGAGGGTGTTCCAATAGTGTCAAAGACTTCAGAGGAGTCAAGAAGGATAAGGACTGAGAAAAGGCTATTAGATTTGACAATTCAGAGATCAGTTATAACTTTGGAGAGAGCAGTTTCAGTCGGATAATACAGTTGGAAGCTAGATTGTAAATAGTTAGGCACAAAAGGAAGGAGGGATGGGATGAGAGCTAGTGTGCATGATTGGATCAAGTGAGGGTTTTTGTGTCAGACAGTTCGACATTTCCTTAAATCTTATAGTAGTTATCAACCCTTTTTGGTTTATGGACTTTTCAGCAAAACAACAGGATTTATGGGCCATCCATGTAACTAGAAACAAACAAAAACGCACTTTATTTGAATTATTGGGAAAACATGGAACTGTTTACTAGACATCTATGAGGGATCTTGCAGGGGAATTATTTAATTAATGTAAGAAACCAAGGCATAAATACTGCCACATTGTAAACCTGAACATTATAGAGAACCCAGCCA
>JAQQSZ010004191.1:0-14225 GCA_028646595.1 Phalanger gymnotis | reverse complement strand
CAAACTCCTGTGAAAATCAATGCTGAAAACTAAATATATTAAATAATAAAAAATAAAAATAAAATAAATAAGGAAAAAAAAACCCCTCACAATCTGGCCCCTTGCTCCTCTTCTGCTCTTCTCCCCTGCAATGCCCCACTTTCAGTCTGGCATCTCTGGCCTCCTATCTCCTGACCATGGCCATGCTTTGGCCTTGGCTGGTCCTCATGCTTGGGGTGCTTCAATGCTCACCTTGGCTCCTGGCTTTCTTCAGGGCCCAAGCCTCACCTTCTGGAGGACAACTCTCCTGGTCCCTCCCTTGGGTGGTGCCTTGCCTCCTGGGGAGATTATGGGTCCTTGAGACTTCCACCTCTGCATCTTGTATATACAGGGTCATTTGCATGTTGTCTCCCAGACAGCCCCTTGTGTTTGCCTTTGTTTGTTTCCACAGCACTCAGCACAGTGGATATAACAGGGCACAACAGGTGCTTGTGGACTGACTATGTGCATTCATGTGCATCTGTGGATCTTTTGATTCTTAAGTGTTTTCTGTGGTGGAGGAAATAAGCAACTGTCCTTCCTCCACCCAGCACCCATTGAGTACCTTTGCTGGAAGGGAACCCATGACCCTCATTTAGGGAGGATCCTAATTAGAAGCGTCTCTAAGCTTTGTTGTCAAGATCTCCTGTGAGTTACTTGGGGTGGGGGCAGTGATTCCAACACAGAAAAGCCTGAAGCTCCTCCCCCACCCCTGACCTTTGAGAGAATTTGAAGGATGAGGAACCTTCCCCACCCCCACTCTTTTACCAATGTAGCTTCCCCACATTGTTCCTGGTCCTGTCCTCTGGCGCCCAACAAAACAAAGATGTCACTTCCTCCATGGGACCCTGCTTCAAAGGCTTGAAAGAAGCCAGTGTAGCCTAGTCTTCTCTTATTCAGACTAAGCATCACCAATTCCTTCAATGTTACATGACCTTGGGGCCCTGCCCTGTGCTGGCTGCCCTCCCTAGGATCCAGCTGATCAAAGTTTTCCTTAAACTCTAGTGCCCAGACCTGAGTACAATCCACTCCAGATGAGGTCCAACCAGGGTAGAAGAATCATTGCCATTGTCACCTCCCTGCTGCTGGAAACAACATCTCTCTCTCTTTCTCTCTCTCTCTCTCTCTCTCTCTCTCTCTCCCTCCCTCCCTCCCTCTGTGTGTGTCTCTCTGTGTGTCCCTCCCTCTGTCTCTGCCTTTCTGTCTGTTTCTGTGTGTCTGTCTCTGTCTCTGTCTCTCCTCTGTGTGTGTGTGTGTGTGTGTGTGTGTGTGTGTGTATGTATGCATGTGTGTGTATATGTGTGTGTGTGTGTAATGATAATCAGGTCGGGGCTTTTTGCTATCCTTCTCTTAATGATTCTGGACTTTGTTTGAATGGGGCTGGTAAAGAGGCATCTTGTCTTGGAATGTTTCTCAGCACTAAGACAATTGGGAGTCATTGATTTGTATATGATGTGATATTGGGGATGGGTACTTTCACACACCCAGCCTGGGTGAGGTCAGAGCCCTCAGGGCTCCAAACAGGATATAATTGAGGGGAGCTTGGTGTTTAACTTTTGGAGTTCACTCATGGAAGGAGTATTGAGACTCTGGGCAAGCTGTTGTAACTGCCCCCCAGCTTTGCCAGTGCAGACCCATCGGTTCTTCTCTGGTAACTATGTATTGTGATTTGAATCAGACAAGGTCTGTCTGTTGATGTTTGTAATTTCTGTTTTGTATTTGCCCGGAAGTTCAGGGGGCTGATCTTTTCTCCCTGAACTAAGCGAATTATATGTATATATATATATATATATATATATATATATATATGATTCAACAGATTGTTAACCCCTTACAGTTGTTTTCCTTAGAAAAACAGATCAAAGAATCAGTGTTGGCAGCCCTCTGTGTGCTGGTTGTTGTTGGTTTTACACACTGCTAGCCACATTGTTGCTACAGTGTGTCTCTGTCTCTCTGTCTCTCTCATATTTCTTTTTTTTCAATTACATGCATAAACAATGTTTAACATTCATTTTCTAAAATTTTGAGTTCCAAATTCTCTCCCTTTTTCTCCCATTCTTCCCTGCCTGACACAGCAAGCAATTTGATCTAGATTATGCATGTGCAGTCATCTAAACATATTTCCATATTAGTCACAATCTGTCTCTCTTAATGCTAATGAAAATTGTAGCATTTGGGATGGCCACACCCTAGGTGCCTCATTTTGAGCACACACAGTGCTAATCCACGTCTCCCATTCTGCCATTCTGCAAAGTTAATATTTTGTCGTCGTTGTTGTTGTGTATCAGTTGTGTCTGACTCTCCCATTTCGGGTTTTCTTGGCAAAGATACTGGAATAGTTTGCCATTTCCTTCTCCAGCTCATTTAATAGATGAGGAAACTGAGGCAAACACACTGAGGACTGATTCACCTGGAGTCATAAAGCTAAAAAATGTCTGATACCAGATTTGAACTCGGGAAGATGTCTTCCTGATTCCAAGCCCAGCGCTCTACGCACTATGGTGACACCTAACTGCCTAGGTAAAAGGTTCTTGGGCAACTGGTTGGCACAGTGGGTAAAGTGCCAGGCCCGGAGTTCCAAAGTGGACAGGCATCTTTAAATTGGATATTGTTGAGATAAGTGGAACAGGAAGAAGCTGAAGCTCAACGTAGGGACAGACCCAGACAAGAGCACTTTGGGGATGGATGTGGAGATCAGCAGGCTTTGGCCATGCTACTTATCCACTCTGCAAAACGGAGGACATTCAACCAGATGATCACCGCGGTCCCTTCTAAGTACGAATTCCAAGTCCAGATTCAAAGAGGTTTCATTAGTTTCTTTGTGCCCCCAAAGTCAGTCAGTCGACGAGCATTAATTAAGTACCTACTATGAGCCAGGCAATAAGACACATTCTATAAAATGCTGGATTGTTTGTAATACTAGTGAAGAATACAAACAGACCTCCAGGAAGGTAATTGGGGCTTAGGAAGCAACACCCACTTAAGAGAGTAAAGAAGAAAAGGAATTAACTTGACAATACCCTCTAAGGCTTCTGGGCCAACTTCCTTTTCTTTCCCTGGACTCTTTCTCCAGAATTTCTCCTCCTTTTCTTTCCTCATCTTGCCTCCATGCTGCCCGCCTCCACCCCCAGCTACCAAATGACTTTCCTGTGGCAAAGGCTTGACCACCCCATTGCCCTGCTCAGAAACTGATAATTCTGTTCAACCCTGATTGAGCCTCCATTCTGAACAAGGTAGGCTGCTTCTCTCAGGGACAAGGACATGAACCCTGAGCCTCAAGGAACCTATGACTTACCAGGGGGATAGAGCTCATGCATGAATAGGCACCTCCCAAGGGATATTGAGAAGGGAGAGGGCAACCCCAATCAGGGAAAGGAGAGCAGGCTTCCCTGAGCTCAGCCTCGAAAGTAGATGATGAATCTGAAAGGCAGAGAATGGGGCATTCATTTCAAGGCATGATGGCTAGCTAGCCTGTTTAGAGGCGGAGAGAGAAGAGATGGTCTGTAGAGTTGGAAGGAAGGCCAATCATTCCATTTGGGTTGAGCTTGTAACTACTGAAAGGCAGTAAATGAAAACAAAGCTGGGGAAGTCAAAAAGCCAGATGTGGAAGAGTCTTCAGTGCCAGATCCCATACAATAGGGCAGGTGAACAGCTATGGAAGGTCCTTGAGCAGGGGAGTACTATGTTCACACCTGTGCCTCAGGAGCATTTGGTTCAACAGCTTCATAGGGAGAAGACAATTGAGACCATGGGTTGGGGGACAAGCCTTCTGTTCTTGAGAAGCCTTTTTCCTGAGAGCTGCACAGTCTCCAAGCTAGAAAGTGCTTCATTCTCCCTCTAGGGCTGAGGTGTGGCCCTAGATTTGTTGCTCTTACCCCTATGGCAAAAGCTGGCAGTACTCTCAGCTGCCACTGGGGGCTGCCTCCTCCCCAACACTTTCTCTACACAGCTTGAACTCCCAGCCCTTCCATGTGTCCTTCTGTTGGTCATAACACGTCCAGCAGCCTCCCTCTCAACAGAATGCTCTCACTGGACACAGGGCCAAGGCTAAAGGCTTGGCCTCCAGGAAGTATCTTCCCATCTTAATCTCCTCTTCTCTCTGGTCACAACCCCCAAGACCAGGGCCAAATGATAAAAGGCAAAACTATAGCTACTCGATGGGAAAGATTGTGCTGCTAAAATGAGTAGAATGCCTCGTGGAGGGATAATGGCACCATCCTCAGTGTGGGGACCTGCAAAGAGCATCGGTCTACAAGATTCATACTCTGGTCTTGGCTCAACAAGGACTTGTGTAACAGTAAGGGGAAACTGAGGCCCCCAGAGGATGAGGGAGCTTCAACCGTCTTCAGGTTAAACACAAATGGTGGTTTCAGTCCTTCGTGGTCTGGCTCCAACCTGGCTTTTCAAGCTTATTGAATCCTGTTCCTCTCTATGAGTTCCATGTTCTAGCAAAACTGGGCCATGGGCAGTTTCCCATCTATAACGCTCTACGTCTCACCTCTAGGCCTTTGGTACAAGCTGTTGCCCACACTAGGAATGCTGTTCCTCCTCATCCCCAATCTTAGACAATAGAAGATGGCAGAGGACAAGGGAGGAGGAGGTGAGAGAAGGAATTTGGGTTGAAACGAAGACAGGCTTGTCTGTCCAAGTTCAGTACGATGGGCCACTATAGATGATGGAGAAAAATGGGAAACAGAATGGAAATCGACACTGACCTGGGGGAAAGACTCTGGGACTGGGGGCCAAGGCAGGAACACAAGGAAGGAGACTTGGGGGGAGGATACAGAGGGTACAGAGGGGAGACCCCCACCCAGGCCAAGAAAGAGAAGGGGCCACCTGGGAAGATTACAAGGCTCACCAGTTAAGTGACTTTCGACTTGTCCGAGAGGTATTAGGGACATGCTACACATTAGGCCCCACATGACCAGGATGTATTCAGGACCTACTCCATGTAGGCCTAGGGTTCTGTGCAGGGCCCACAAAGACCAGGAATGCATGGGCCCTGCCCCTCCAGAAGCTCACAAGCCCCTCAGAGTATAAGACCTCCGCACAGACAACAGTAGCTGGAAGCACTTGGCACAGTGCCCATGGCCTCTGAGGCATGCATGCCCCTGCCACAGATCTGCCCAATTTCTGCCCATCGGGGCAGGGTCCCAGAGTCCCCCTGCAATGCAGAAGTAGAGTTTCCAGGAAGGAGCTGGGAAGAAGGCAAAGATTAGAACAGCAATTTCTTCCTGTGCCTCTGCCTCCCCCATGAAGATAACTGAGGAGAGGCCTCATCACTGGACCATGATAGGAATGCTGGCCCCAGGCTTGCTATGGCCTCACTACTGGTATCCTTGTCCACCCACAAGGCAGTGCCATACCATGCCCATTTCTCAATGCCCTTGAGCTCTCAGTGATGGCCAAGGGTAACGACATGGAGGCCCAGGCCCTAGGACACAGCCTTTTCAGTATCTCTCTGGCGCCAACTCCACACTCTGACCTGCCTTCCTCTTGTTCTGGGCAACACAAGGGATGGGCAGTCTGGCCTTCAGAACTACACAGGGCAGGGATGCTTCTTCTTAGGAGACAAGACTTAGATTATTTCTCCTTCTAACACTGTTGGAAGGGACCCCAGAGAAACCCTCTCTACCCCTCAGGGCTTCCTCCAGCATATGCCTTGGGCAGAGGATCTAACAAGAGATCTGCTTTCTCTACAATCAGAAATGACAAGGAGCCCAGTGGGCTGGCCAGGCTCTTCAATGTTGGTCAAGGTGGCTCAGTCAGCACAAGCCCTTCCAGTCACCATCTCTGCCATTTGCAGAGGGGACAAGCACAGACTCCATCCCTGGCAGCCCAGGCCCCTCTAAGCTTCACATGCTGGGGCACCGTGACAGGCCATTTCAGGAAGACCATGCCTACAGGCTACAGCTAAAGAAAACACTCTGCCTTTTTCAGTAGGATATATAGAATGCTAGCAAACCCTGTGTCTGTCTGTGTGTGTGTGTGTGTACATATATATATATAGGCATTTTGAAAACCAAGTGAAGCTCTGACAGCCTGGGTGCTGAGAGCTGCCAGGTGGACTGAATGTCTGAGGTGGGGGTGGGGGGCTGCTATTCTGGGCCCCGCCTCTCTCTTGAGAGGTGTTGATTGTGTGCAGATGGCCACAAACAGGTGAAACAGAGAAAAGTTTGTACAAGTCCTTATTTGGAGAAGGAACTAAGGACCCCAGATGGGCTCAGAAATTTTCCCCCTAGAAGGAGTGGCCTTATCCTCTTGGTGGGGGGGGGGGTCGATTGGAGAGTCCATGCTCACAAGAAGATGTGAGGATTCCTAGAGCAAAGGACAGTTAAGCCAGAGATCACAAAGTCCAAGTAAGCCAGGAAATTCAGGGTCACTTCTGGTATCCTTGTCCACCTACCAGGCAGGCTTACTCTCCTGCATCCAGGACCCTGTTCCCACAAGATGCCATCTTCAGGAGGAAAAAAGCTGCCCCCAGAACTGAATTTTGACCAACGATAGGGACTGGAGGAGGGGATGCAAGGTGAGTGGAGATGTCAGCCCATTTCATGGGGCTGGTAAGTCATCGGGGTTGGCCACTGACAGATCATGAAGAATCCCAGAATCCCAGAGTGACAGCAGGTCTCAGGGGTCATCCATGGAAACTCCTACCTTCACTAGGTTCCTCCTGAGCAAAAGGCTCTCCATCCTCTTCTTGAGGACCTCCCCTAAGGAAGACTCACCCCTTCCTTGAGCAGCCCATTCCACCAGATAGCACTGGGAGGTTTTTCCTGAGTGTGAGCCCCATTTGGGCTTTTCTTTGTATTTCTCCACCAGCACCCCACCGCCATTGCTCCTGGATCTGGCATCTGGACCAAGCAGAGCAAGGGGAATTCTTCCCTCCCAGGGAGGCCCTTCTAATGGTTGAGAATAGGCTTCCTGTCTCTCTTGAGTCTTCCCCTGTCCAGATACCACATTTCTGCTTTATTCATGTCATAAGTCTGAGGCCATGCACCAGCCTGGTAGCCTTCCTTGGGCTGGTTTTCTACACAAAGTCTTTTCTGACCCTCCAGCTGCTGGGACCACCCTCCCTCCTACCCAAAACTACTTTGTGGCCATTTTGTGCCCTTCCTACTGTGACAGATGAAAGATGAAATGATGGAGGAAACAAAGGTTTGTGCTTCCAAGCACATCGATTTATTAAGCAAAGCATGCCAATTGCATAACGAATTGGTTCCAGGCCTCCTCAGCTTGGCACTAGACCCTGAATACAGGGGATATAGATTTTTATATATTAAAAACAATTAATCAGATAAGACCAATAAATTAAAAGAAAACAATTAACCAGGAAACAATATTAGGTAATCTGATTTCTAATTGGAAGAAAGATTAGGGACTTTCCAAGTTGGAAGAGGGAGAGGAAACAGGTGCATTTCCCTGAAATCGGAAAAGCTATGTCCCCCTCCCCCCAAGTGTCTGAATAATCAAAGGAACTTGGAAACAGTGACTGATAGACCAGGATGGGGCCAGTTTTCAGATAAGGCATATGGGCTGCTCGAGATGTGCAATTGTGAGAAAACACCTTGCCTCGATCTTCAGGTCTAACTGTGTTTCTGGTCAGCAGTTAAGGGTCTCTAAGGGTGAGGGAGAGGTGGTCCAGTTTCCCAGCCTCACAGAGCTAGGTTCAAACAATGCAGTAAGGTTTTCTCCTGATTCCCACAACTGAATAAAGTTTTCTCATTACTCCAGAAATCTGGAAGCTGAGTTATGGAGGCTTTAGAGAGGGCAAAGAGACAAGAAGATAGAAGACAGTTAGGAGATGATCTATGGAGAGATAACTAGGACTTGAACCAGAAGAAAGGTTCAAGGACAAGAGAAGGGGCATGTGGGAGAGAAATAACAAGTTTGTTATAGACAAGACTTGGAAAAGAATTCAATGTGTGAGTGGGGGAAGTTGAATAAGACTCCACATTCCAAACTTTCAGGACTGAGAAGGTGCCATGATTATGAATGGAAGACTGGTAAGGGGAAAGAATCTTGGCGGAAAGGGGATACTTGTTATAGCCCCAGGTTTCTTCCTGAACAAAGGTTCACCTTCTGAAGACCAGTATTTTTCTCAAGGATGTCAAAGAAGCTTACAACTAGGAAAGAACGTAAGGAGGGAGGTGGGGTGCTGATTTGGTAAAACAAGTTGTCAAGACTAAGTAGAGGTTAGTGAAAGGAGAAAATGGAAGGCTTATGTGGCAACAAGGGGCTAATAAAGAGTTAATAAGAAAAAGAGGAGAGGGGAGGGGAGAAGGGAAGAGGAGAGGGGAGAGGAGGTGTGGAGGGTAGAGAAAAGGAGGGAAGGAGAGAGAGGAGGGGAGAGGAAGGGAAAAGGAAGAGAGGGAAAGGGGAGGGGAGGAGAGAGGGAGAGCGACAGTGGATCCGAGGAGTGCAATGGGGAGAGGACTGTCCTCTTGCTGGTCAGGCTGCTTTCCCTGTCATATACCACTTACCATACCAGTCCCCTACAGACTTCATCTTGATAATAAGCCTCAGCCCACTCCCACCCCCACAAGCCTCTCTGCTGCCATTTGGGTACAAGATTAAAGGAAGCCAACCCTCCACCAGCTTATTGGTAATGAAAGGCTCTCAGTTTGCATGTAATGTGATAGTTTTCTGTGTTAAGCGTACATGATAAAAGTTGAGTGCATCTCCCTGAAGCCAGCAGAGACAGGGATCCTAGGTAGATGTGCTCAGAGCTGCGGAGCCATACGACAAGGGTGCCAGGAAATTAAGGAACTAGGGAAGTCCGGCCCTGGCTCAGATCCCACTTGGAGAAGTCCCACCCAGAGAGAGGCTGATGAGTAGGGAAGAGGAGGCTCGTGGCCCTGGGTATCTCATTTCCGCTTTGTACTTCTTGTGCACTTATATTTACTACCTGCGCCTGGTTTCTCCTGTAAGCTGCTAGAGGGCTGGGACTGTGCCTGGCCGGGCACTCAGCAGGCGCTTAATAAATGCTTGGGGAATCCATTAGGTGAACAGCTGTGAAAGGAAGATCAAACTCGATATTCCAGTGGAGGGAGGTATTTCCGAGGGTTACTGGAGGAGGAAACTTTCGAATGCTTTTCAGGAACCTTTGAGGTTTGGAATATACAAGGAGCCAGGGCAGGCACCTCGGGAAGAGCCCCCTGCCCATGGGACAGAAGCTGCATCCCCAGGAGTGGGGCCGAGAACTGGCCACACTGGCCCCGCCCGTCCCAGGAGACTGAAGAGGCTGAGGCAGACTCCGGGCGGAGGGCCTTGGAGGGGGCGGGGGGGGGGGGGCTGTCAGGCAGTCCTGGGTACTGGGTCCTGAGTCCTTCCTGGGGGCTGCCCACTCCCCCCCGGACAGACGTTGCTCTGAGTTCAGAATCCTAGGGGCATATGTCCCCTCAAAAGAATTTGTCCAAGCTTCCCTGCCCCTCCGTGTCCTCTGACAGGGGCATCCTTGGGACTTCAGAGGTGTCACTTCATCCACCTATCCCATCACCGTCTCCTCTCTTTCTCTAGGCTCTGCTCCTCCCATGCAGAAGCTTTTCCGGGGACTCGAGGCAGCAGAGGAGGGCTTGGACTAAGTGCCATCGAGCTGTGAACCCTCTCTGGGCCCGTTATGGCTCTCGCTTCTCATGTCTTAAGGCTCAATGTCCTCATCTGTAAAATGGGATGGCTGCTTATCACCTACCTCTTTGAGCTGAGTTTTGGTCTTGTTTTGTTTTTTCACCACACTTGGAATTTCACTGGGGCTGGGAGCTTCCACGAGAGGAAACCTCCTCTGGTAAATGCAGCTCCTAGCTTTAGAGTTTCCTGGGGCACCGGGATGGTAAGGGACCTCCCCAAGGTCACACAGCCAGTCAGTGTCAGAGAAGGGACTTGAACCCAGGCCTTCCTGGCTCGGAGCTGGCGTTCTCCTCTACGTGGGGCTGTCTCCCAGGGCCAATACGCCGCTTCAAGGACAGATGTTTGTAATGAGCACGTAGGCCCCGAGCATAATTTGTATCAAATGGTCCTCAGGCTTTCCTGGTCTGGAGGTGCTCACCGCCTAAAGCCGCCGCCCAGAGCACAAAACCCGCCCCCAGCTATTCCAAGATCCCCTCTCCAATGGTTCAACCGGAAAGTGGATTTTGCATTAGAATATGTGAGCCTGTCAGCAGGTCAGCCAAGTGCCTTCCCAGGAGCAGAGATAGAGCTGAGAAAGCAGCCACAGGACTTTCCAAAACCTTTTAGAGGCATTGATATCAGCTGTAAAAGGCCATTAGATATTAATCGCTGTCTATTTATAGCCTCTCCCCGGGCAGTCCCACCAAAGCTTGAGAGTTCTACAAACTTCCATTCAGAAAATTTGATTCTGTCCAGGAGGTCAAGATAGCCCTGGATCCCCTCCCCCTAGATCGAGCCCCCATCCACATCAGCCCCACTTCGGCTAGAAGTTTCACTCTGGATTCTGTGGTTATGGTCTCTAGCCTCCCAAGGGGTTCCCTGAGGCCCAACTCTCCTGACTCCTGGCCCAAGAAAGATGAGCAGGGACATTCAACATTGGGGCAAAGTTCTCTTGCTGCCCCTCAGCTAAGACACAATCTACTTCCAGCCTCAATTCACATTAGACCCCCTCCTTGCACCCTTGCATCCATCCCAAGAGGTTCCACTGGATTGGCAGTGTAGGGGAAGCTTTCAAGTCCCAGGAATTGAACATCAGTCCTAGCTCTGTTCCGTGTTATCATTGAGAGATGGGAAAAGCTGCTTGCTTTCTCAGGCACTCCTGGGACTTGGGGAGGAGATGCATTAAGGACCCTTTATTCAGCCAGAGATCTTGTCTGCAAAAAGCCAGGCCTTTACAAAAGCCGTTCGCCAAGTCTGGGATGTGGCCCCTGCATTCCTACTCATTGAGAGGCTTCAAGGATCAGTTCAGATGGTGCTTTCTCTGGGAAGCCTTCCCTGATTGACCAGCTCAAAGGGTTCTCTCCAGCCTCCAATCTGGTTATGGTTCTTTGTCTGTTTTCTGCTTTCTCCTTTGACCTCATCGTGCTATCTATCTATCTATCCATCCATCTATCCATCTCTCCAACCATCCATCTCTCCATCCATCTATCTATCTATCATCTATCTATCCATCCATCTCTCCATCCATCTATCCATCCCTCTATCTATCACCCATCTATCTATCCATCCATCCATCTCTCCATCTATCTATCTATCATCCATCTATCCATCCATCTATCCATCCCTCTATCTATCTATCTATGCATCCATCCATCCATCTCTCCATCCATCTATCTATCCATGCATCCATCTCTCCATCCATTCATCTAACTGTTGTTATTGTTGTTGAGTCATTTGAGTCATGTCCAACTCTTCATGTCCTCACTTGGGTTTTGTTTTTTTTTTTGTTTTTTGTTTTGTTTTGTTTTTGACAGAGATGCTGGAGCAGTTTGTCATTTCCTTCTCCAGCTCCTTTTAGGATGAGAAAACTGAGGCAAATGAGGTAAAGTGACTTGCCCAGGGTCACACAGCTAGTAAGTATCTGAGGCTGGATTTGAACTTAGGTCCTCCTGACTCCAGGGCCAGGGCTGTATTCACTGTAGCACCTATATGTTACACATGCTCACATGCACACGTACATGCACACACACACACACAAAAGAAGGCTTGAATGGTCAAATTCTTTCGAGGCAGACCTGAGCCCTTTTCCACCTAGTCCCCAGGACCTTGTTTTTATAGAGTATGATACCCAGACATTCAAGAGAAGCAAAGTAAAATACAAAATCTCATGGGTTGACAGAGCTTGTTTTTGAGGACCAACAATGATATATCAGCAGGGGGTCACAGGTTGGGTGAAGCCCTGGACATCTCTGCTGACTGACAGATGCTAAGATGGATAGGTTCCTCCTCACGTTGGGCGAGAAGAGATGATGACGGCAATACAGAGATACATCAGGGGGCAGTCCATACCACATCAAAGTTCCCTACCCACACTCAGCTCGGACATGGAATTTAAGCAAAACAGGATGGAGATGTCTTTGTCAGCACTCTTGTGGTCAAGCAAGAGAGCTTCAAAACTGGTAAATAAGCAGTGAATGTTGATTAAAGTTTGAAGCTTGCTGTAAGAACCTCCTTTATCTATTATATCTGTGTGATTTATGTAAAATACATATCAGTTCATGTTTATTCTTGTGACTGGCTAAATGTATATTACCAGATAAGTAGATCACTAATAACTGCTAATAATTATTACCCCTTATGGAATCACACTGAACTGATTAATACTGATTGGAATGCAGGAGGGGTCCAATGACTCACTTCTCACACATACTGGGTGAGGGTTTGTGAGCAAAAGTACTAGAGAACGCCCCTCCCTACCTTCAGCATTACCCCTAGCGTACTATGGGAAGGAGTCACATTCACCGGAGATGCAACCTGCCAAGGCATGTGTGTCTGGAACATGTCCTAGGTAAGAGAGAGACATTTTAGATGGAAGATAATCCTAGATGGCAATGACCTAGCATCTGGAGGGACCAGGGAAGGTCTTTTGAAGGAGGTAGCATCTGAATGGAGTCTATGGAAGCTTGAGATTCTGAGAGGAAGCAGTGAGGAGTGAGAGCATCTCAGGCATGAGGCACAGCCAGTTCAAAGGCAGAGGTGGGAGGTGGAGTGGTGATGTGAAGAACAGTGAGTAGGCCCACATGGCTGTACCAGAGAATGCATGGGTGGGGGGATGGAGAAAGGACAAGGGGGAAAGCACTTCTTATGTGCCAGGCACTGTGGTAAGTACTTTACAATTATTTCATTTGATCCTCATAACAACCGTGGGAGGGAAGTGCTATTATTATCCCCATTTTACAGATTAGGAAACTGAGACAAACAGGGTTAAGTGACTTGTCCAGGGTTATGCAGCTAGTACGTGTCTGAGGCCAGATTTTAGCTCAGGAAGATGAGTCTTCCTGACTCCAGTCCCAGCACTTTGCGCACTATGACGCCACCTAGCAGTCCAGTTGGGTTGATAGCTTTCCCAATAAGATGAGGGTGAAGCAAGGATTTACATTATTACCACTATAATTCAGTATTATACTAGAAATGCTAGCTATAGCAATAAGATAAGAAAAAGAAATTGAAGGAATTAGAGTAGGCAATGAGGAAATAAAGCTATTGCTTTTTGCAGTTGATGTGATGGTACATTTAGAGAATCCTAGAGAATTAACTAAAAAATCTAGTCAAAACAATTAACAACCTTAGCAAAGTTGCAGGCCATAAAATAAACCCACATAAATCACCAGCATTTCTATATATTAACAATAGCGCCCAACAGTGAGAGAGAGAGAGAAATTCCATTTAAAATAATTGTAGACAATATGAACTACTTGGGAGTCTACCTGCCAAGACAAACCTAGGAACTAGAGGAATGATTACAGAACACTTTTTGCACAAATAAAGTCAGATCTAAATGCTCATGGCTATTATTGCTTATGGGTAGGCTGAGCTAATATAATAAAATGGCAATTTTGCCTTCATTAATTTACTTATTCAGTGCCATACCAATCAAAATACCAAAAATTATTCTGTGGAGCTAAAAAGAAATAAAATTCATCTGGAAGAACAAAAAGTCAAGAATCTCAAGGGAATCGATAAAAAATGTGAAAGAAGGCTGTCTAACCATTCCATATCTCAAACTACATCATAAAGTGGTAATCATCGAAACAATTTGGCAATGGCTGAGAAATAGAGTGGTAGATAAGTGGAATAGATTATATACACAGTACACAGTAGTAAATGATCACAGTAATCTAGTGTTTGATGAGTGCAAAGATCCAAACTTTTGGGACAAGAATTCACTATATGACAAAAATTGCTGGGAAAACGGGTATACACCAACATCTCATACCGTATACCAAGATAAGGTCAAAATGGATACATGATTTAGACAGAAAGGGTGATATCATAAGCAAATTAAGAGAGTGTGAAATATCTTACCTGTCAGATCTATCAATGAGACAAATTTATGACCAAAGAAGAGATGCTGAGGAAGCAAAATGGATAATTTTGATTACATGAAATTAAAAAGATTTTGCACAAACAAAACCAATGAAGTCAAGATTAGAAAGAAATTAGGAAACTGGAAGAAATTTTTATAGCAAATTTCTCTGATAAAGACCTCACTTCTCAAACAGATAGGGAGCTGAATCAAATTTATGAAGATATGAATCCTT
>JAQQSZ010004188.1:0-14226 GCA_028646595.1 Phalanger gymnotis | reverse complement strand
AGGGATGAGAAAGGAATATATTGAGAGAGGGAGAAAGGGAGAGATAGAATGGGGTAAATTATCTCACATAAAAGTGTCAAGAAAAAGCAGTTCTATTGGAAGGGAAGAGGGGGCAGGTGAGGGGGAATGAGTGAATCTTTCTTTCATGGGATTTGACCTGAGGAGGGAATACCATACACACTCAATTGGGTGTCTTACTCCAATGAAAGCAGGAGGAAGGGGATAAAAAAGGTGGACAGTAGGAGGGAGGGCAGATAGGGGAAAGAGGTAATCAAAAGCAAACACTTTTGTAAAGGGACAGGGTCAAAGGAGAAAACTGAATAAAGGCGGACAGGTTAGGAGGGAGAGAAATATAGTTAGTCTTTTACAACATGACTATTTATGGGAGTGTTTTGCATAATGATACATTTGTGGCCAGTGTTGAATTGCTTGCCTTCTTAGGGAGAGTGGGTGGGGAGGGAGAAGGGGAAAGAATTTGGAACTCAAAGTTTTAATAGCGGACACTCAAAAATATGGTTGTTTTTGCATGCAACAGGGAAATAAGATATACAGGCAATGGGGCATAGAAATCCATCTTGCCCTGCAAGAAAGTAAGGGGAAAGGAGACAGGGGTGGCGGCAGGGGGGTGGGGTGGAGGGAAAGGGGGTGATAGAAGGAAGGGCTGACTGGGGAACAGGGCAATCAGAATATATACTGTCTTGGAGGAGGGGGAGGATAGAAATGGGGAGAAAACTTGTAACTCAAAATCTTGTGGAAATCAATGCTGAAAACTAAAAAATATCAAATAAAATCTAATGTATATATATACATATATATTATATATGAATGTATATATATACATATGAATATAAGCAGAGTCATGGCTATTTAAGAACTTAAAGCAGTTGATGATGGTGATAATAATGATTCGTCATGGAAAAGAGATGGACTCATATTCTTGGTGGCTCCTGTGGACCTTCATATGTCCCTTCCCCTGTCACTGTCTCTCCCCCTGCCTTTTACCCTTTGGACTAAAAAGTCCAAAACAAAAGATAAAAACAAAACAAAAAACTTTGTCCTGGTTCAGGAAATTTTGCTTGCAGTGTTTCTAGCCTTAGATTTAAAAAAAAATGCTAAAATAAATAAGGAAAAACCATCTAAGTGTGTTGTGTTTGAGAAAGTATTCAGAATTGGGTATTTAAGGTGTTAAAATTTATATTGACATACATTTTCACCTAGACTTGTATTTATAGCCTTGCACTGAAATTGTTTAAGAGTATGTAGATTAGCTTTTACACTGCATTTGGTTTCTAATGAGCATTCCTATAAATGAATCCATTTTTCCTCTCATGTTTTAATTTAATTTGAAACTTTAGGGATCACGAACTTAAATTCTGTTTGACCTTTCCAGAGTTTGCCTTGGACTATGATGCTTGGTTTAAAAAGTGCTAGTATCTTTAAATAGTGAAGATATATGACCTAAAATGACTTTTCTTTCTGAAACAGGATGACACAGACTAAGACAGACAATCTGGAGTTTCCTATCAGATATAAAGTGAACCTCACTTGGGTTATTTGTGGAAACCTGTTACTCATCCTTAGAACTTTGTCTCATGTTTGCCTTTGTCCAGAGTTGACCTTATGTGGATGTAGGGCTAGAGAGAAGATTTGGGGGTGGTGAGATCGTACTGTATGAAATAAGACAAAAATAATATTCATTCACTAATAAAATGTGTCTAGTTTAAAAGGGGTAAAATGTCCCCACCCTCTCTTTGAGGCATTTAGTTTTTTAAATTACTATTTTCAGGAGAAAGAAATAATCCACAATGACACAAAGCTATTCTTTGTAAACAGTAGTATTTTTATTTTTTGACAGTTTTTTATTTTATTTTACCAGAACACAAATACAAAACAGAAAAAAGAAACAAAAGCATATCATAAACTTAAATATTGAAACTTAAATATAAGGTAAGAAAGAAAAAAGAAGTAAGTCATATGCATAGCAGAACATAGGAGAGGATTCAAAATATGTAACAATAAATTTTCATTTCAAGAAAGCCTGTATGATAAATAATACACCTTGTGTTGAGAATTATCCATCTTTTCTGTGCTTCCTTGTGTTTTCTTTTGTTCTCTGCTGTGCACTTTTTAACTTCGTTCTTTTTTCCCCTCCTCTCTCCCCCCAGAAGGCTACAATATAATTTAAATATGTTTTTGATATATACATACACATACAGGTATATACATATATACATTCATATATAGACATATATTTTCCCAAACATGCTCTGCTCCTGCTCTTTGTTTTTTTATATATATGTACAGTCTTTTGTTTCCTATCCCTCCTGCCTCCTCTACTTTACTTCTACCTGCTATACTGCTTCCTATTACTTGCCTACCTTGCTTCCTCTGCCAACCACCCTGTCCTCCTATTTCTTGCCTACCTGTCTCTAAGGATGCCTCCCCTATCCTCCCATTCCCATCCTCCACCAACTACCCTGCACTCCTAATACTTGCCTTCCCACCTCCAATGATCCCTTCCCTATCCTCCCATTCTCGTTGGTCTGAACTCCTTTACCTATTCCCTCATTCTCCCCTCTAAAAATCCCTCCCTTGTCCTAATCCCTCCCTGGTCCTTTTCCCCCTCACTATACCCCTACTATTGTATTTTTTCTAAATTTAGAAGACTTTTATACTCTTCTAAATATATATGTATTATTCCCTCTTAAACCCATTCCTGATGAAAGTAGGTTACCAGAACTACCAGCCCTCCTCCCCCATCTAAATCCTCTGTATTCTTTCTTCTTCTTGCACCTCTTTTGTATAAAATAGTTACTGTTTTTAGCTGTTTCTAAATGGTTTTACTTTTTAAATTCATATCATAGTCAGGTCTATCCCCCTCTTTCTTATGAGCTTGGCAATTATTATTAAGAATGTTAGACATACAGTTTACATTTTATGTTATATAAAAGGTAAGCAGTCTGTTCTTATGAATCCCTTATAGCCAATCTTTGGTAGTACATTATGTTTCTCTTGGTTCTTGTATGTTGAATCTTCTATAAAGTTAGGGATTCTTTTTAACAAAGTCTTGAAAGTCTGAGGGTTTGTCAAATGTCCATTTTTTTTCATTCAAAATAATACTGAAATTTGAAGGGTATGATATTTTCGGCCAAAGCCCCAAGTCTTTTGCTCTTCAATATATTGTGTTCCAAGACCTGTAGTCCTTTAATGTCTCTGCTGTTAGGTCTTATGTAATTCTAATTGTGGAACCATCATATTTAAATTGTTTTTATCTTGATGCTTTCACTATTTTATCCTTGAGCTGGGGATTTCAGAATTTGACTATGATATTCCTATGAGTTTTCCTCATGGGATCTCTTTTAAGTGATGTTTCGAAGGATTTTCTCTATTTCTACTTCCCCGACTTGTTCTAATGCTTTAGGACAATTTTCTTTAATTATTTCATGTATTATTGTATCAAGGTTCTTTTTTGATGGTAACTTTCAGTTACTCTGATTATTTTTATATTGTTTCTTCTTGATCTATTGTCCAAATCTGTTGTTTTTCTTATAAGAGGTTTCACTTTCTCTTCTATTTTTTCATTATTCATGTTTTAATTATTTTTTGATCTCTTATAATTTCACTGCCTTCACTTTGCCCAGTTCTAATTTTCAAGGTGTCATTTTCCTCCTTGAGATTCTGGATCTCCTTTTCTAATTGGTTGACCTTCCTTTCATAACTTTCTTGTTTTTCCTGGATTATTTTTATTTTTTCCTCCACCTCTGTAATTTGATTTTTAAAGTCTTTTTTAAGATCTTCTATAAATTCTTTTTGGGCAAGTGACCATTTGACATTGCTCTTTGGGGGTTTCTGTACTTCAGTATCCTCCTCTGAAGATGAACTCGTCATCTGTATTCCCATAATAGGTCTCTATGTTTGGATTCTTTCTCCTTTGCCTGTGCATTTGTGTGTGTGTGTGTGTGTGTGTGTGTGTGTGTGTGTGTATGTGTGTGTGTGTGTGTGTGTGTGTGTGTGTGTGTGTGTGTGTAAATGACCTGATTATTATAATACCTCTAGTCCTGGGGTATGGGCAAATGGTGCTTCTTGCCCCAAATCTTCAGTTCTCTCCTCTAGCCTGGAACCAAAGCCAAACCTCCAACCTGCTGTAAGTGCCCACAGCCAGGGGCTTTCTGCCCCACTGCTTATGCACTCACTGGCCTTGTGCTGGTTCGTTCTTGCCCCCACTGCTCTTCGGAGCACAGCTGGGTCTGCCATTCCTTGTCAACAGAGGTTCCCGCAATCTTCCTGGGCTCGAACACACAACTCCAGTCACTATTCCAGGGTGAAAAATTCCAGTGGCTGGGGCTGAGGCAGCCTCTCAAACCAACTACCCCTGGGGCTTGCCGCTGGTTATTTGGCTTGACACTTGTTGTTGAAAGGGAACCTAGCCTGGGGGTGTTTACTCTTTGCAGGGACCAAACCTGGTCCTGGGGTTTTTCTTCAGATCTTCTCAAACTGTCTGAGGAAGATCTTGGTTGTGCCCCTATTTTTCTTTGTCTCCACCCACACATTGTTTTCCCTAAGGTGCTATTTTAACTCTTTTGTGGAGGAAGATATTGAGAGCTTGGAATTTTCTGACCTACTCCTCCATCTTCCTAGAATCCTCCCTAACAATAGTATTTTTAAATTGTATTGCAAAGAGGTTATAATGAAATACTACAAGAGTAACCATGGCTATCCAGCGTCAAAAAGCTGACATGTTAATCTTGAAATCTAAAGGAAATTGGGCAGCTTTTATTCCGTGTTGTTTTTCTGCATCCCAGTTCCTATAATGTTATTAAAACCTACATCCACCGTCTATTTTGGTTGAGTAAGAGAGAAAATTGAATAGAATTCCAACAACCTTAAATATAGTTAGTAAGCTTGATGAGCTTTGCAATCAGATTAATGTCTCAAAATGGAAAATTATAGAAAACTCATCATATAAGTCAGGACTAGGAAACTGTCTTTGACAAGTTTAAAACCCACTACATTCCTGAACTTTAATAAATTTGCATTTTCTGGGACTCATGTTCATTTACAACTGGTCAAACTCAGCTTCTTGTCATTAAGATGCACTTAAAATAAGCAAAGTTTTTGGATGTAGAATAGCTTTTTCCTGACTTAAGTATAAATTAACTAGAAAACCATGAACTCTATTTCCGAATTAAGATCATAGGATCATAGATTCAGAGATGGAAAGGACCTTAGAGGTCTCAAGTCTAGTCTCTTTATTTTATAAATGAGGGAAACTGAGACGCAGCGAAGTTAAGTGAGTTGTCTAGGGTCATATGGCTAGCAAATAAATGTCTGAGGTGGGATCTGGATCCAAATTATGCTGACTCCAAGTCCAGTACTTTATCCACTATGCCATAACACCTCAATATACATGTGGCTGAAAATTAAGGATGATGACTTTGGCCACGAAAAATACTGGGATTTTATTGTTCCCCCAATAATTGAAAATCAGTTTGAGATATTTTCTAGATCCCAAATATATCTATATTACTTACCAATAATGTAAATTTTGATGCTTAAATGGATCTGGAATCAACAAGCATTTATTAAGTACTACGTGCCAGTCATCAATTTAGGTAACCCTCTACGAGTACAAATTGCAACCCATATAGGCCTTTTGATTCTGTGTAATTCTTGTTCATATTCCCCATAAATCACCCACATGAGGGTCTACTCTACATGTGTTAGGGTTTCTATTTTTCTTGACGTTTTGTGGATAATGGTGGATGGCCTCCCTGAATCATTTATTCCAAAACCCCTACTACATAGGCTATGTGTATTTTCTTTTTTGTTTATACTTTTCTGATAACATCCTTTATGCCACTTCTTCAATGTAATTTTCCACTATTAATGTGTTGTACCCTATCCACACTTACCTTAAATCTCTCCATAGCCTTTTGAGTGAACCTCAGCTCAATTCTTTGGAAACTGACATTTCATGACTTCCAAATGTATAGTATTATTGGAAGAATATTATTGTTCAAAAGATAGACCTTTGTTTCAAGAGTCATCAGAACCAATTGAATAAATCCCCAGTGGCAATCCATCCTTCTTCCTTTCTTTTCAATTGTAGACCCAGTTTATTATCTACTCACGTTGTCTGCTCAAAATATATGTTCTTGATGAACTAGCTCTATTAATTGTCTATCCAACTACACATCTAATCTGTATGATCTGGACAATAATCATTCTTTATCCTTTTTAGTTTTCTTTTGGGGATCATTAAATCAAAGTATTAGTGATGGATCACATTTAGGAGGTTCTGTTGTGTTTAGAAGCTCCATGCAAGCAACACAATGGTATCCACAAAGAAGAACATCTGGAGTACTTGACCGTTTATAGAGAATCACTCATCCATTTGGTCTGCACACTGGACTTCTTGCTGCTACATGATAATGGTAAATAATGTTGATGAGAATACATCTCCCTGTTTTATGCCTCATTTAGTACTAGTAGAAGTGGATCATAAGCCATCTCTTTTGTTACTTCTTTCAAAAAATCACGTGATTTTGACCCTCTTTGGGGGCTTAGAAGAGAGAAGCTGTCCTGATTAATTTCAGATGCATTTAGCTCTGTTCAATATAAATCCTCTCAGTAAAATGCTCACTACGATGATAATCATTCACTTTAGAATTATAGGACCAAAGATTCTTGACCTGGGCCTTTACAAATGAGAAAATGGAGGCCATATTGGTCAAGGGACTTGACCAAGGCCTCATAGGTACTAAGTGGTAGAGACAAAATACAAACTGAATTAATCCTTTTGACTCCAGATCCAGCATTCTTTCTACTATATCACAAATTTATATAATGCATTAAAGGTTACAAAGCTATTTCTTCACAACAACCCTAAAGCTTCTTAGGAAGTTTGGTAGACTATTTGACAATAGCCACAACTCTACTAATAATAAGATTCCACTTATCATAGGACTCTCATGTCCCATTGACCTCTACAATAATAGAACATTAGAAGAGATTTGAATTTTTTCACTGCAACTCAATAACTGTAATGCTTGTTATTTCCATTATTACTCCCTGTTCATTCCCTTACTTTCTTACATTCTGCAAATTCCTTTGATATGTACATAAAAACCAGTACCATTTATACAAGTAGTATATTTAAAGTCATCGTTATTTTCAAGAAAGTTACTGTGCATTATGTCAACAGTGGCTAACCACAACAAAACGTTTCACAGAATAAAGAGAAATAGTTACTGATATTCATGTTACATAATGTTATAATGCCTCCTAGGCCCACCTAACTTGACTCTTAAACAATGTACTCATATAGCACAATGCTTTCATGAGGAAGGCTCTTAATAGATGCTCATCAAATAAGTGAATAAATGAAAAAATTATTCACTCAATTGCTTTGCAGTCTGTCTTTTAGCTGTGTGGTCAGCTTTGATAACTTTCACTCAAGAAGTCTAGGGGAAGAGTATTAGCAGTTAGCATTCCAGTTGTTAGAAAATCAGGCATTATTACTTGTGAAGAATGAGAGGCCATATCAAATAAATTGTTTTGATGCATGGTAACATGGTAAGTCTTCTCTGAAACTGTTGTAGATATAACTTAAAATGTTGTGCAGCAAGTATAGAGGTTGGATCTGTGATTTCATTGGAATAGGGAACTCCTCCATGAGGAAATTCCCTAAGCCAAGGCATATTGGTTCTTTGCAACTTATAATATAGTTGCTAAGAGACTTGAAAATGAAATGACTTTTCCTGGGCCACACAGACAGTACCTATGAGAGGTAGGGTTAAAACCAGGTCTTCCTAACCTAAGGAACTATCATGTAGTTATCTCCCTCTCTATCCACTACACCTTTGCCAATAAACTTAGTTAAATTAAATAGGCAATATCTTCCTAACCATTAGAACTATTTAAAAAATGGAATGTGCTACCTTGATATTTAGGAATTCCCCCTCACTAAGTCCTTCAAATAAAGTTTGGATGACCACTTGTGGGGATATTATATAAAGGATTCCTGATCTTTTGGACTAGAATATCTATTGGGTCCTTTCCAATTCTTTCTCTGTTTTTCTGTGAAATAGCAATCAGCATGTGACACTAAATGCTGCAGAAGATATTTAGCCCCACTAGCTGGTCTATCTTAGTCATCCACATTGTGTTGGAAGAAGTCACAAAACAGTATTCAATGAGCATTTGTAATTTGTGCTATTAACTTCAATGAACCCTTACTATTGGACAATGATCATTGATTGTCTCGCTCTAACTCTTCCTGTAGTGGCTGTTTCAAAATTTTCCTCTCTCATCAGTCCTCTACCTATCCCTGCACCCTCTCTCCCCAGATGATCTTATATTCTCATTAACTGAGGAGATTGAAACCATCAGTCATGAATTCCCTTATCTACCTTCTTCCAAAAATGTTTATAGGA
This sequence comes from Phalanger gymnotis, assembly GCA_028646595.1. Taxonomy (NCBI): domain Eukaryota; kingdom Metazoa; phylum Chordata; class Mammalia; order Diprotodontia; family Phalangeridae; genus Phalanger; species Phalanger gymnotis. The sequence continues at coordinate 5,791 of JAQQSZ010004188.1, read as the reverse complement.
TCATACCCTCTACTCCCTCCTTCCAATCTAGAGAATTAAGTGGCTATTCCCATCTCCTCTAAGAATGTCATCCATTCATCATTATTCCCTTCCTTATCTTTATCTCTCTCTATTTACTGGCTCCTTCTCTTTGACTACAAACATTCTTATATCTTTCCCGTTCTAACTTTTATTCTTGATCAAATCACAGAATGTAAGATCTAGAAAGGATTTTAGAAATAGATGGTCTAATCACAGAGTTAGCAAATACCATCTAATCCAATCTAAGAAATCAATCTCCTTTATAGCAAACTTTTCACATATCCATACAAGTCTAGCTAGTAGATTTTCAGGCATGGCTAAGCTACTAATTCCAAAGCCTCCAAAAGGGAGCAAATTTAATTTTGACAGCTCTAATTGTTAGGGTTTCTCCCCCCAGACATTGAACCATATATAGTAATCATGATCTCAGCCAAGGCAACAGTAAAAATAGACAAGAAATAAACAGGGAAACTACGTTTTGCTGGAAGTTTCTACTGGAAATGAATTCAATATTTTACATATATGCACCAAATGGCATAGCATCCAGACACTTAGAGGAAAAGCTAAAAGAGTTACAGGGAAAAATAGTAAAACTGCAAGAGTGGAATGCCACATGTATCCCCTTCAGAGAGAGATAAATTTAACTAAAACATAAATAAGATAGGTTAAGAACTGGGATAGAATTTTAGGAAAGTTAGATATGATAGATCATTGGTAATTATTGAATGGAAATAGAAAGGATGTGCATAGCAACTATACCATGCTGCATATGGCAGCATTACAACAATTGATCATGTATTAGGGCATAAAAACCTCAAAAACAAATGCAGAAAAGCAGAAGTGAGAAGTACATCCTTTCCTGTCTACAACACAGCAAAAATTATATTCACTAAATATCTGCTTAGGAAATTATTAAAATTTACTACAAACTAAATAACTGAATTGTAAAGAATTAATAGACCAAAGGAGAAATCATGGAAGCAATAAAATAATTTCCTTGAAGATGATGACAATAACAAGACAACATGCCAAAAATGTTAGGATATAGCCAAAGCAGTGTAAAACCAGGAGCCAGTATTATATGTAATAAGGATATACTTTAGTTCTTTCCTGTAAGATCTGGGGTAAAGGAAGGCTGTATAGTTCTAAAAATATTAGCTATGGTGATAAGATATGGAAAAATGAAGGAATAAGCATAGGCAAAGAGGAAGCAACATTATCTTTTTTTGCAGATGACACTGTAATGTAAATAACTTTAGCAATATTTCAGGATATAAAATAAATCTACATAAATCATCAGCATTTCTGTATGTTACCAACAAAACCTAAGAAGAGACTCAAAGAGAAAAAATAATTACAAAATATGTAAAATATTCGGGATACCACCTACCAAGATACTCAGGAAGTATATGAATACAACTATAAAACAACATTTATGTCAATAAAGACAAATATAAATAATTTTAAAAATATTAATTGTACACGATTAGGCTTAGCCAGTTTAATAAAAATGACAATTGCCTAATTCAGTGCCATACCAATCAAGCTGTGGGATTGCTATATAGAACTAGAGAAAATAATGAAATTCACCTGGAGGAACAAAATGTCAAGAATCTCAAGGGAAATAATGAAAAGGGGGCTTACTAGTATCAGATCTTGAACTGTACTACAAAACAGTAATCGTGAAAATGAATTTTGTACTGACTGGTATAAAAATAGGTCAATCAGTTAAACAGATTATACGTTATCCTTCTGTATGTGTATATATATCCTCTGCATATGTACACATATATGTGTATACACACATATACACGTGTGTATACACATATATGTGTATACACACATATACATATGTGTGTATATATGTATACATATATATGCATATATATATATATATATATATATGTATAAACATACAGAAGCAAATGAAACTAGTAGCCAGTTGTTCAGCAAGCCCAAAGATCATAGTTGCTGGAGTAAGCTCTTACTATTTGACAAAAACTGCTGAGAAAACTGGAAAAAATCTGGCAAAAACTAAATATTGACCAACATTTCATACCATTTACTGAAATAAGCTCTAAATGGATACATAATATATTAAAGAAGCAATGAAAAAAATGCCTTTCAAGTCTGAATAGGGTAATAGTTCATGATCAAACAAGAATTGAAGAGAATCACAGAAGATTAAATGGTCAATTTTGCTTATGTGATTTTTTTTGGGGGGGGGAAAGTTTTTGCACAAAAAGATCCAGTGCAGCTAATGTTAGGAGAGAAATAGTTAAATGGGAAAAAATCATGAGGGGAGAAGGGAGGGTGAGAAAGAATTTGAAACTCAAAATTTTTAAAAAGTTAATATTAACTTTTTTTGTGTTTTGATATGCATTTCTCTAATCAGTAGTGATTTAGAACATTTTTTCATATGACTATAAATTGCTTTAGTTGCTCCATCTGAAAACTGCCTGTTCATATCCTTTGACTATTTATCAATTGGGGAATGATTTGTATTCTTATAAATTTGATTCAGGTCTCTATATATTTTAGAAATGAGGCCTTTACAGAGACACTGGGTGGAAAAATTCTTTCTCAGTTTTCTGCCTCCCTTCTAATCTTGGTTGCATTGGCTTTGTTTGTGCAAAACATTTTCAATTTAATGTAATCAAAATCATCCATTTTGTGTTTTATAATGTTCTCTATCTCTTGTTTGGTCATAAATTCTTCTTTTCTCCGTAGATCTGATGGGCAAACTATTCCTTGCTCTCCCAGTTTGTGTATAGTATCAGCCTTTGTATCTGAATCATGTACTCATTTTGACTTTATTTTGATAAATGGTATAAGATGCTGGTCTATGCCAAGTTTTTGCCATACTATTTTCCAGTTTTCCCAGCAGTTTTTGTCAAATAGTGAGTTCTTATCTAAGAAGCTGGTGTCTTTGGCTTTATCACACAGTAGATTACTATAGTCAATGACTGTTGTATCTTGTGTACCTGACCTAGTCCACTGATCTACCACTCTATTTTTTAGCCAGTACCATAGAAAAAATATTTTAAAAAATAAATGGGAAAAAATCTTTAAGATTTCTGTAAGATTTCCTGATAAGGGTCACATTTCCAAGATATATAAAGAATTGGTTCAAAACTATAAGAATAAAAGCTATTCCCCAATTGATAAATGGCCAGTGGATATGAATAAGCTGTTCTTGAGGGAAGAAATACAAGCTATCTAGAGCCAAGTGAAAAAAAATGGCCAAAATCGGTAACAATTAGACAAATTCAAGTTAAAGCAACTCTAAGATTCCACCTCATACTCATTAGATACCAATGTTAGATGGGGCTGCAGGAAAACAGGCACATTGATATACTATGGTTGATGTGAATTGTTCCAGCCATTCCTACATTTCAGTGGCCAAAGGCTGCCTCCTTTACTTTGGGTTTACTGGCTAGATTTCTTTCTCAAAAACCAAGCCTTAAACTCACCTCACTGTGGAGCTCATAGACTGGACAATAGGTCCATGCCCTGCCCAGCACAAAGTGAATATAAATACTAAATATTAACTACTTCACTTTTGGCCAGGAACCCTGAGGGTCTTCACCTCCCAGTTTGATTTTTTTTTTGAGTTTTTGATTAAAGGGGCCATTGCTTGATTAACTTCTTAAAGAGGCCTATTCACTGAATGGGCGTCACTCCCAGCGAGTACTTGAAAAGACCTTAGCCTAAAAGGGCCAGGGTCTCCCAATGCACCTTGGGCCATCTCCAGTCATCCTGGTGAATATCAGGCCACTGAACCCAGATGGTCCTAGAGGAGAAAGTGGGTGACCTTACACAGCCCTCCCTCACTCAAGTCAAAGTGAACTACAAGTTATGTCATCATTTCCCTGACGTCATGGTCCTCTTCAAGAATGAAGGACAAACACAGCCACAACAACAACAATTCAGCCATTCTGGAAAGCATTTTGAATCTATGCCTCCAAAGTTACTAAACTGTGGATAAACTTTGACCCAGGGACTCCACTACTAAGCAGAAAGATGAAAAGGCTCTATATTTTAAAAAATATTTCTAACTTTATTTTTTGGGATAGCATGGAACCAGAAACTAAGAAAGAACCCATTAGTTAGAGAAGAGCAAAGCAAATTATGATATATTGTGCTAAAAGAAATGAAGTGGATAGTTTCAGAGAAACCTGGGAAGACAGTGAACTGATGTGGAATGAAAACAAGCCAAGTTAGGAAACTAATTCATACTATAACAAAATTGTAAAAAGAAAAAAACCAAAACACTTGGAAATACTTATGAACTCTGATCACAAACACAATGATCAACCATTATTCCAGAGAACTTATGATGAAGAATGCTACCCACATCATGACAGAGAAGTAATGGATGTAATTAGCAGAATGAAATGCACTTTTTTTTTTAACATGGACAATATGGGAATTTATTTCCTTTGACTATGCATATTTATTTAGAATGGTTTTGTTTTCCTTTATATTAAGGGATGGGATGGGCAGATGAGAGAGTAAATAAATATTTGCTAATTGAAATGAATGAATGCAGATACAGTCATTCCTCAACATTCCTGTGTTTAACTTTCACACTTTCAGATATTTGCATGCAAACCTCATTTTCACTTTCATATTGGTAACTGCACACATTCCCAGCAATGAACAGTACGGAAAAAACGAGAAGCATGTTGTGCGCAAGTTAGTAGAGCAGCTGGTATCCTACTAAGTGCTTCACTGGTCTTGTTCACCTTATTGTTCTAAAGAACTCCCCATGCATTCATTGCATATTTTCATTATTTGCCTTTAAAACTCAGATTTTGGGAGCCAAGATGACAGCTGGAAAGCAGGGTCTAGAGTGAGTTCCCTGCCAAGTCCCTCCAAAAACCTATAAAAAATGGCTCTGAACCAATTCTAGAACTGCAGAACCCACAAAATAGCATAGGGAAGCAGGGCTCTAGCCCAGGACAGCCTGGATGGTCTCTGGGTAAGGTGTATCCCACACGGAGCTGGGAGCAGAGGGGAGCGGAGCAGAGCGGAGCTCAGCATGGGCTGTGCAGAGGGACCAGACCGAGAGCTGGGTGGAGCATGCCCTAGTGCCCTGAATCAGTGAGCTGCGGCAGGTACCAGACTTCTCAACCCACAAACACCAAAGACAACAGAGTAGATTAGGGGGAGAAGCTGCTGGGGACTGGGATAGAGTTTGGGGTTCAGCCACCACCCCAAGGCCAGCAGAGGTGGGGCATCTTTAGAACTAGGGCTGCAGTTGCTTCTGGCCCCAGGCCCACCTGGTGGGAGGAATTAAGTGGCTGATCAGAGCAGGAGTGCAGAGCCTGCTGAAGATCTAAGCCAAGTCCAGGTTGGGGGTTCTTGGGGAAGGAGGAGTGCTGGTGTGGCAGAGTTGGCGCATCCCCCCAGGCTTAGAACATAGAACTCTTTAGTCTACAAGCAGTCAAAAAAACTGAAAAACTCAAGGGTCAAGTGAATTGGCTGGGAACATGGCCAGGCAGCGAAAATGCACCCAGATTCAGTCTCAGACTCTGGAATCCTTCTTTGGTGACAAAGAAGACCAAAACATACAGCCAGAAGAAGTCAACAAAGTCAAAGAGCCTACAACAAAAGCCTCCAAGAAAAACATGAACTGGTCTCAGGCCATAGAAGAGCTCAAAAAAGATTTGGAAAAGCAAGTTAGAGAAGTAGAGGAAAAATTGGGAAGAGAAATGAGAAGGATGAGAGAAAACCATGAAAACAAGTCAATGACTTGCTAAAGGAG
>JAQQSZ010004187.1:0-14227 GCA_028646595.1 Phalanger gymnotis | reverse complement strand
AGCCTTCAGTTTCCTGAGGTGTGGGGGAGGGGGTCTGGCTGCCCGAAATCTCCTCTTCCACTGGGGTTGTTCTCCAGTACTATTGCTCTTTAGCAATGGTCTCAGTTCTTTGTTGTTTGAGCTGGGTGTCTGGCACTTCCCCTGGGGGAGCAAGAGTATGTCTGGGCTCCTGGTGTTGACCCCTGCTGGATCTGCCCCTCTGGGACTCAGGTATTGAAGCCCCACTTCTATCTCTTCTGCTCCACCATTCTTTCCTGCCCCACCCCCCAGGAATTCTCTGGTTGGGGAGGGGAGGGATTAGAGCCGTTTACCTGGCCATTATGTCTCTCGGTAGTTCATACCTTTGGGCTGCAAGCCTCAGGAGTTGGTATCTCATGGTTGGTGGCATTGCTCTGCCTCTTGTCACTTCCACAGACTGCCATCCTGTGTTGGGAAGCCTGGGGATCTCTGCTGGTTTCAGGCGCCAGGCTTTCTCCCAGCCTGTCTCCCACGTGGGTTTCCTGGCCAGCCGCTTCCTCTTTGGTCTTGTCTGGAGCAGCTCTGCACACCAAGTGCTCTCCTAGCCTACAGATTCATTCCTTCAGCCTTTCAGACTCTCCTGGCTGGGAAATTTGCCCCACTCACACTTCTCATGGTTTCTAACTCTCTCAAATCTGCTCAAATTCACTTTTTTATAGGAATCTGACAGAACTTGTGAGGAAGCTCCTGTAAGACACTGTTTTCATGAGGCTGGGCTCTGCCCCCAATATCCACTTTTTTTCAATACTGGAACAAGTTCATCATTTCTTAAAGCAAAGTAATATTTCATCATGAACATATAGCAATTCGTTTGGACATATCCCAATTAATGAGCATCACTGCATTTTCCAGCTATTTGCCACCACAAAGAGAGATGTTGTAAATATTTTAGAATATGTAGGTTCTTTTCCATTTTCCATAATCATTTTGTAAAGCAAACCTAATAGTGGTATTTCTGGGTCAAAGGGCATAGGCAGTTTAATAATTTATTGGGCAAAATTCCAAATCTCTCTCCAAAGTGGTTAGATCAGCTCACAGATCCACCAACAAAGAATTAAGGTGCCAAATTTTCCACATCCCCTCCAACATGTCACTCTTCCCTTCTATCATTTTAGCCAATCTGATTGGTGTAAAATGATATCTCAAGGTTGTTTTAATTTGTATTTCTCTAACCAATGACTAAGAGCACTTTTCATGTGACTATAAATTGTTTTGATTTCTTTATTGGAAATCTGCCTGTCCATATCTTTTGACTATTTATGAATTGGGGAATGACTTGCATTCTTTTAGAACTGACAAAGTTGTTTATATATTTAAGATATGAGACCTTTATCTGAGGAACTATCCATAAAAGTTTTTTCCCTGCTTTTCTGCTTTCCTTCTAATCTTGGCTACATTTGTTTTATTTGTGCAAGAACTTTTTAATTAAATGTAATCAAAATTATCCATTTTACATCTCACAACACTCTATCTCTTCTTTATTCATAAGTTGTTCACCTATCCATAGGTATGATAAGTAATATATTCCATGTTATTCGAATTTTCTTGTAATATCTCTCTTTCTATGTAGGGCATATATCAATTTTTACCTTATCTTGGCAAATGGTAAAAGGCATTGATCTATGCCCAAGTCTTTTCTATCCCCACAGTAGCTGTCTATGGATGGGTTCTTTCTCCTTTGCTTACTCATTTTTATTTTGTTTTGTTCATTTTATTTTTAGCAGCTTGTTATTGTAATCTAGTCTTGGGGTGTGGGGGATGGGGCCTCTGGACTCAGGTCCTTTTGACTGTAATTTTCAGAGATTTTTCCTGGGACCAACCTCAGCACTGCTCTCCCCCTTCAAGACACAACTGGGGCCCCCTACCACGCTGTGCTGGAAATGTTCTTGCTCCCTGAGAACCATCCAGTGTCTATAACCTTCAGTTCTCCCCTCTGGCCTGCAACTAAAACAAAGAACTCAGCAATTCTGTCAGTGCCCACAGCCAGAAGCATGCCCGCCCCACTGCTTCTGCACTCACTGAGGGTGTGATGGTACCTTCTCCCCTTCAGTCACAGCCAGGGTACCTTGTCTAGGCAGCACAGCTAGGCCTGGTATCCCTCTGCAATAGAGGGTCATTCAATATTCCTCTGCTAAGATGTCTTCACCACCACACTTTTCATGAGGTGAGAATTCCTGTGGCTGAGGCAGAGGCTACCTCCCAACCCAGCAGCCATGAGGACGTTTAGTTTGTTGTTTCAGAGGTGATAGCCTGGAAATGTTTGCACTTTACTCTCTCTAAACCTCCATCCCTGGGGTCTTTTCACATATCTTCTCCAGTTGGTCTCCACTTCTCTGCCCCAAATCTTCTTTACTTTTGCACCTCTATGTTCACTATGAGGTACTATTTTGTCTTGTTTATGGTAGAAATCTGGAGAGCTTGGAATTTTATGACCTACTCCACCATCTTCCCAGAATTCCCCCCCCCCACCATGGAAATCAAAAAACTTTTTAATGCAAAAATTGCTTTACACATAATAGAAAAATTAAAAGACTATTTTTAAAAATAAGGAAAGTGAAGATTCTGTTGGATTCTGCCTTAATAAGATCAGATACAGAATAACATATTCACTCTTGGCCTCATTTTAGATTGAAAATCTATAGAATTTCTAAAAGATAACCAAGCAGGTGGTCAGTTAACAAGGCCTTTAATGCTTACTATGTGTCAGGCACTACAACATAGCTCGGTATACAAAGAAAAGCAAAAAAAACCCAGTTTCTGTCATTAAAGAGATCACATTCTATAAAGTGAGAGACCATGTAAATAACCAGGCACATACAAATTACAGACAAAGTAAATGGAAGGTCATCTTAGAGAGGAAGCTACTATTAGCTAGAGAGGAAAGGCTCCTTGGAGAAGGTGGGATTTGAGTGGTCTTGAGGAAAGTTCAGAAAACTAAGCAGCAGAAAAAGGGAAGCAAATCATTTCAGGCCTGTGAGACAGACACTGTAAAGACACAGATGGAGTGTCATGTGTGGGGAAAGGCAAACAGTCCAGTGTAGCTATATTGGATGGATGGGAGGAAAATGTGAGACCTGGAAAGGTTGTAAAAGGACAGATTGTAGAGATTTTTATTTTTTATGATTCTTTATTGATATTTTTTTGTTTTTTAGGTGTATTACACCACAAAGGTGGTAACTGATAAAAGGAAAGTCCCCACATATCTCAAAATATTTACACCAATTTTGTGGTACTAAAAAGTGGAAACAAAGCAGATGCCCAGTGATCGAGTAATGGCTAAATAAATTGTGGCACATGAAGATAATGGAATATTACTGTGCTGTAAAAACTAACAAATATGACTAATACAGAAAAAGATTTACATCATCTGATACAGTGTCAAGATAGCAGAGCAAATAAAATAACACACAGTTAGTATAAGGATATAAATGTAAAGAACAACTCCCATGCAGCAATAGAAAATGTGTGTTGTCATATTCCAAAAAACAATCATGGACCCAAATAAGAGCACTGCAGAGACATATCTCCCTATTCTTTTGCAAAGTTGAGACATCCACTTTTATGGCACATTGTTTGTACTTTCAGACCTTTCCAATCAACATTTTAATTGACAACTTTAACCCATAAAAATAAAAATATACCTTTTCTAAAGCACATTTATTGGTATCATTTTATTCTAACAATTACATCAGTGGGACATTAATTCTTTATGAGCAAAGATAGTTTTATTTTTATCTTTGCATCCCCAAAACTTATTGCAGTGCCTGAGACATAGTAGGTACTTGATAAATATTTGTTATATTGAGCTGACGTCATGAAAAAAGATGTCTCCTACTCATCAGTTTTCTCAGAGCCCCCTTTATTTCACTGTTCCTAAGACTGTAGATCAAAGGATTCAGCATGGGGATCATTACAATGTAGAAAACAGATATCACTTTATTCTCACCTGTTGTGTAGCTAGACTTGGGCATCACATAAATGAATGTAGTGGTCCCATAGAACAGAGTGACTGCTGTGAGGTGGGAGGTGCAAGTTGAGAAAGCTTTAGATCTCCCCTCATGGGACTTTATCTTCAAGACAGAGAAGAGGATGTATACATAAGAAATTATGATAATTAGCAAGGTGATCATCACTATTGACCCAAAAGAGGCAGTAGGAAGAATTTCAGCAAGATAATCTTGGGAGTAGGAAAGCTTCAAAAGTGGAGAATAATCACAGAAAAAATGGTTAATCTCATTGGGTCCACAGAAGGACCGAGTCAATAAACACCCAGTGAAGATCCAAGCATTTATACAACTACCCAGGTAGGATGTGATGAGTAACTGGATGCAGACCCTAGTAGAAATGTTGGTGGAGTACAGTAGGGGGCTACAGATGGCCACATACCGATCGTAGGCCATCACAGCCAACAGGAAGCACTCAGCTGTGCCAAAGGTGGCTCCACAGAACATTTGGGCTACACAGCCTCCAAGACTGATTATAGTTTTGTCTACAAGGAAGTTCTTGAGCATAACAGGTGTGACAGATGAGGAATATGCAGTGTCTACAAAAGCCAAGTGACTAAGAAAAAGGTACATTGGAGTTTGAAGTCGGGAGCTCTTTCTGATCAATGTGATTATGCTAAGGTTACCAACTAAGGTGACAGCATAGACACATAGAAACATCACAAAGAGGATGACACGAAGGGTTGGATCATCTGTTAGCCCCAAAAGAATAAATTTGGTCACAGCAGTGCAGTTATTCCCAGACATCTATCTTGGAAAGTGTATCTGTTGTATAGAAAAAAAAGGAGATTAAAATAGAACACAGGAGTAAGATTTGGATATGTCTATTGAAGTATTTAGGAAACATTCAATGACCACTACCTACATGCCACTCCTACTGTCTTACTCCCATTCTTGGGTCCTATGTATTATGGCAGTGAGTCCATAAGCAAAGCAGACATGAACACATTTCTTTCCTCCAAATTTTTCACAAACCAACCATACTGTATGATTTGGGAATTTTATCATTGTGACAGTAAAAAATTTTGTAAGAGTGAAGAGTAGAATTCCCAAAACAGGAATCTTTCTTAAGTATATACAGAGACTATATCCAAATGTGTAAGTGCTGTTCTGCCAACTAAGCACCATTGTTAATCCATTCCAAAGAAACATAGACTGTTTTTTAATCCCTCACCTCTCACAGGCTCACTTTCCACATTCAACAATGTTATCTATCTCATGCTAATTTACTATAAAAAATGTCCTGGTTTCCAAGATGACCCTTGTGCCCTAAAATCACAGAAGAGAAAGACTGGAGAATCTGCATTCTGAGCATTCTCATTTTCCATTGCTCCTAGAACAAGATATTACTATGAAGGGTTAACATCAGTCTAGATATTATAAGCCTGAAGACTTCAGGGAATTTCCCATGGGAATCTCTGTTCTTTCTAGATAAAATCATAGAAAGCACTTGCTCAACTTGCTGTAACCATATCCTGTTTACTTATTGCTTCTTTCAATTGCAGAATAGCTGAGCAAATTCTGCTACAGGGAGTTGCAAATTATTGTGCTATAAGAAATGATGAATAACACTGCCTTGTAAGTAATTCAAAACAAAACACTGTCATTAACTGATGCAGAGTGAGCTCAGTAGAACCAAAAGAACAATTTGTGTGATGATCACAATAATCGTGAGAGGGGAAACAACTTTGAAAGACAGGAGAACTTGGACCAAAATCATGACAAATCCTGGCTTGAAGTCTGATGAGGAAATAATACCTACCACTTCTTGGCAGAGAGATGATGGACTTGAACAGACCAAGTTTCAACCTGTATCATTTATTGATTTATCCTACTTACAACTGATTGATTTTGTCCTGTAATTGCTTTTGTCCTGTTATTACTTGTCATGTCTTTTTTTGTCTCTAAAATTATTTCAGAATTCACCTAGCCTGTAATGGGTTAATTTTAGAAAGCCAGTTCCCCTGCTAATCCCTTCTCTATCTTTGCCTGAAGGAACGAATCTGCCTTTTGGGAATGTGTGGGAAAGGAAAGGAGTACTGGTCTAATGTCTCTACACAACCAAGTTATACTTCAAGGATGCCTGGTTTCCTGTCCAAAAGTCTGGGCCACTATATCATACCTGCACCCCCAAAATGAGCATTTCTTATTCTCAGGAGAGAAGGAGAGTCATTGCTAGCCCTTATTACCAAACTTATAACCAATCATGTTGTTCCCTGTACCTCAGCTCTGTAACCAACCAGGTTGGCCTTAATTCCAAGATGTCATCTCCTGCGTTCTGTTCTTTGTTCTGAACTGCCAAAAATCTTGCTTGGAATCATTAGCAGTAGTGGAGGCAATCATGCCCCTACCAATAAATGTTATCTTGCTCAGAGAGTTTCCTTACTTGAAATTTTTTTGAATTTCAAATTCAACAGATTGGAGATATAGACAAAGATAAGCTTTTTCAAATATGGCTGATTTGTTAATTTGTGTTCCTTGACTAAACATATGTCTCACAAAATAAAGCTTAGATAAATAGATATAGATACATACATATACATATACACACACATATATATGGTATATACACACATATATAAGTCATATGTATATATATATAATATATATATATATATATAATGTTGCTTTTAAAGGCCAAACCACCTTGATGATATTTGCATTTGTTGATTCTTGTTGAGTTTAATTATATAAAAAATTATCTTAACTATTACTTTTTCCTGGAATTATCTTATTACTCCCAACAGTAAACTCATTTCTTTTCTCTTAAGTCCAATAAGAAAATTATGAAATACTGAGATACTGTTCAACAGAGAAAACACCTGATTATAACTCTCATTTATGACTATGTGATCCAGCTCCTTGTGACCACAAGAAAAAAGAAGAATGCCTAAATTAAAACGTATTTGTAGAATACTAAGTCAATTTTTCAACACCTCCCATTTCACTCTTCCCTCTCAATAGAGGACGTTGCATGCTACTTTGATGACAAAAGAAAGCCTGTCCCTGTGAGATCTCTTTTCTTTTCTCTTCTGCAATTCAATACTTCTCCATATCATCTTCTATGGTCTTTGCAGCAATCTCTTAAAAAGTCATAGTCCAGCTTTTCTCCATTGATTCCATCTCTCCTATTTCAAATTTAAGCTTTACCCATTGAAAAACACCGCTTTAGTCTTATCTATGGACTTCTTCCCTTCTTCCTACAAATGGGCCCAGATCTGTCCAATTCTTTAGAACTTTTCATTTGACCTTGCCATCCTTTTAAGTTATCAAACTATATCTCTCCTCTTTCCCAATCACCTCTCAGGAGAAAAAAAATCTACCTTTGTTGTGTACACTTCCTCTGCTTCTGCTCACTTTTTAATCCATTATAATATGGTTTCTGACCCCATCACTCCACTGGATCTGTTCTCTAAAAAGTTACCAATAATTTATTTGCCAAATCATAATATTTTCATGATCTTCATTTAAATTTTAAGAATATAGGGAAGTAGAGGGGTATTTACTCCAAACATGTGAAGACTTGCCTGGCAGAATGGGTGGATGAGAACAATATGTTCCAGTGGCTATGTAGGCAGCCAAAGCAGGTGCTGTGAAGTGCTTACTTCTTGGTCAGAATTTGAAGATACCAAGGTCATCCACTTAATCCAGGACCATCAATAGTTGTCCTGATTATTTTTTCTTGCCACTGGACTTTCATGATTCTGGAAGACAGTGAGACTGACAGCTTTGTGCAAATCTGCCTCATTTAAATCCAATTTACACACAAGTCATGATATCACCCTGTGATCTCACTGGTCCTCTTTGAAAGTGAATAATGAACAGTATTAGCACTTAGTAAAGTGGCTGAAAAACAATAGGTGCCTTGATACATACTTACTTAATTGATTGATTCTTTGCCTCTATCCAGGACAAGACAAGGTGGAAGTCCTACTCTTCATGGACACTTTCTCCTCATGAGTTTCATGACACTGGCTCTCCTGGTACTAGTTTTCTTCCTACCTGTCTAACCTTTTCTTTTCAACATCCTTTGCCAACTCATGATCCTCATCAAGTCTCCTACTTGTAAATGTGACCCCATCACTGTCATAGGCCTTCTTGTTTTCCATACATTCTCAAGGAACTCATTACCTTCCACTGCCATTAAATTTTCCCTTCATATGAAACTCAAATTTATACCTCTAGCCCCAAACTCCAATCTACACATCAGCAATAGCTGAACATTTTTACTTAGCTGTCCCAAAGCCATTTCAAACTCAAAAAGGTGAAAAGAAAACTTGTCCTCAATTCTTCAACCTAAAACCACTTATTTCCATAATTTCCTATTTCCGTTCAGGGCCCTCTTTCTAGCTACCCTGGATTGCAATTCTGGAATTAATCTCTACTCTTCAATCTACCCTTCCCCAACCAGTTAACTGCCAAATCTTGCCACTTCTACATCCACAACATATATCACATCTCCTCTCATATCCACTCACATAGCCAACACCCTAGCATCTCCTCTCATTTGCATCATTGCAAGTCTCTTAATTAGCAGCCCAATCTCTTCTTTTGGCTCTAAATTATGCTCTAAAAGCCTACAAATAGAATCTTCCTAAAGCACATAGATAACCATGTCAATTGTCTACACAAGCCTTGAAAAGATCCCTTATTGCCTTGAGGGCAAAATAATAATTCTCCACCTTGATATCTAGATTCATGCTCAATCTGAGTACAGCCTCCATCTTCAGATTTATTTCACTTTACTGTCAGGTTTGCAGTCTATATTCCAGCCAGACTAGCCTACTGTCTGTTGCCTAAACTCAGAATGCTATCCTTATCTCTGTCCCTCTGCGCAAGCCCTCCTCCATGCTCCAAATGCCCCACCTCACCTCTGCTTTTTAGAACCTCAAGCTTCCTTTGTGGGTCAGCTAGTGGGTCACCACCTGCAAGAAGTCTGCTTCTAAAATTCTGTCCCTTCTGAACTTATCTTGAATTTACTTATCTGTGTAAATATTTTACCCCTTTCTCTCCAATAGAATGTAAGTTCCCTGAGATGGAGAACTGTTTTGCATTTTTTCTTTCTATCCCCAGGGCTTTGGACAAGGCTCCATGCATAATGGGCAGAGAAAAATATTAATTGAATAGAAGGCACAAACTCAATTTTTGAAAACCTCAAGTATTGTTCATATTGATAACACATTAATAATGATCATATAACAAGAATATTAATAACTACAGCAATTTAAATTCCATAATTTTAGAGGAAACCAACAATTTTAGAGGAAAATATGGTTATTCTTATTTTATTGAGGAGGAAACTGAGGATCACAGAGGTTCTGTCTCTTACCCACAATCACAGAAAGAGCTAGTAAGTCAGATCTGGGATTCAAATCCAGCTCTCCTGACTTCAAATCCCCTTCTCTTTCTACTACATCAATCAGGAAATACATCACTGAAATCCATTTCTCAAAGTCTCAATCAGAGACGTATGAGAAAAAGTAATGTATAAAACAAATGTACCCATATAGACACACAGATCTTTACCTAAAGTGTACTTACCTAAGCAAGTTCTATCAGGTACTTACTGTTTGTAGTGGTGTTTCCGGGTATGTGTTATGACCTGTGGTAGACTATACTAACGTGGAATAACAATGCCCCATAAATATAGCTCACTTCCAAAATTTTGACTTTATAAGGCATTGTAAGGGACCAGAACCATGAAGATCCAAATCAGGAATTAATCTTACACACACACAAAGACAGAGAGAGAAGGAGAGAGAGGGAAAGAGAGAGAGGGAAAGTTGAAATCAACATGAATTCTCTCATGGCCAGAGGAACAGACATAGTTCTCTGAAATGAGGGATAAATCAAAATTTCAATCTAAGTATTTTTAAATGAAATCCAAAAACAGCAGTAGTACCTATTGTTGCAAGAAGAGGATGTCTGTAGACTCCAAAGTATTATTTTTGCGTGGCAGCACCATATTTATGTTGGTTTTCTTAACATTTGGGATACAACCCCTTGAGCACCCTAACAACAAATATAACCTACACCATTAAAATGCCATTTGCAATCCACAGGGATAAAGAAAATTAATATCATGGAGGTGTGTTTTCTGAGATGTTCTCTAAATCCTTAGGGGATTACACTTATTTTTTTCTTTGCCTGTGTTTATGCAGGATTTTTAAAAGATGAAAAACAAGATTGGATAGCAACATAGCCAAACTAATAAGTATGATCTGCCTTGAAAGCTCTTAACTATTGTTCTGAGATCAACACATGGCAATTGTGATTGTGATGATGTTCACTAGGTATGAAAAGTGGTCCTCAGCAACTTACCAGATCCATTTTCATCAGCCCACAAACCATACTGATTACACATATGCACAACCAAAGCTGAAAAGACCAGGTATGAAACTCAGCTTAATAGAAACTGCAGATTCTGGCGCAGAGGTAGTCTTTAGAGCAGAATTGGCTATAGATTAAGGCAAGAGTCCTGATAAAAAATTTCCCTAGAAATTTCAAATCTCCTGATAAAAATTTCCCTGGAATATAACAGCATTTATAATATGTGACACAGAAATTTTTCACAAGACTGTTGACAGATGCTGTGAGTAAGCCAAGAACCAGGAGATAAGCATCATTCACACCCTGGTCATTCAGGAGGAAAAGAAGTTCTGTAGATTGGTGAGATGATTTGGTCTTATCCCCTCTGTCTTTGAAACAGAGAAGCTTGAAAACACTTCCTTTAAAAAGACCTTGTAGTGTGTTAGCTCATCTTGCCGGAGAACACCATAGGAACAATTGCAGCTTGTGGAATCAACAATTTTAGACTTCACTGTTATATTTATATTTTCCTTTATAACCTTTAATAGGATTTGATGAAAATGGATGTTTTGGAGGCAGGATCAAGTTAAAGAGGAAATCAAGAAGGAGAAGCAAAAGGGTGGAGACTCCTGAGCCAGGCAACTTATTTGAAATATCCAAACTCGACAGAAACACATAAAAAAAAACTAGGGAAATATAAAAGTCTGGAAGGTGTAGGAGATAGGGGGACAATTTTCACATTTTCAGAGAATATTAAGTGTATTCTCTAGGGTACAGATCTGGAGGAACTTTTAATCTTGTTCAGTTTGTTGATGCAATACATCTGAGGCTCAGATTGCCACCTAGTGGCTTACATAGACATAATAATCAAGGGTGCTATAGCAGATGTGGCAACTTTTCTGAATATAAAACACTATTCTATTAACTGAGCAATTATACCACAAGCCTCTGGAATCTTTCATTTCTTACTCCTGAACTATATTTCAGAACGTATTTTTCAGTCTTCTCACCTATGCTCATCTTTACATTGAAATAGCCGAATTTTAAATTGTATGATCTTTTAGAGTTATTTATATTTCACTACTGGCTCATTCTTTGGAAAAGATGTTTTTAACATTTACTTTTTTCTCAATTTCATGTAAACAAAAATTTCCACTTTTTTCACCTTTTTTAAACAGCAAAGACAGGGCAATAATGGTTGTTACCTGCCCAAGGTCACACAGCTAGTAAGTGTGTCAAGTGTCTGAGGCCAGATCTGAACGCACGTCTTTCTGACTCCAAGGCCAGTGCTCTACTCACCATGCCACCTACTTGACCCACAACTTTTTTCATTCTAAGTTCCAGATTTTCCCCCTCCCTCCTTTCTCTCCACCACCACTGATAATGCAAGCAATTTGTTGGAGGTTATATATCTACAACAAAACATTTTCCTGCAAAACATTTCCATATTAGCCATGTTGCAAAAGAAAATGCAAATGAAGAAAATATCAAGACTAATTAAAAGAAAAAAACTACACTTTAATTTGAATTTAAACTTTATCAGTTCTTTCTCTGGAGATGCATAGCATTTTTTCATCATAAGTCCTTTAGAATTGTCTTGGACCATTGTATGGCTAAGAGTAGCAAGTCATTCAAAAATGGTCATTCTAGAATATTGCTATTACTGTGTACAGTGTTCTCTTGGTTCTGCTCATTTCACTTTGGATCACTTCATATAAGTTTTACCAGGTGTTCCTGAAAGCATCCTGCTCTTTATTTCCTAGGGCATAATAATATAACATCACAATCATATACCACAGCTTGTTTAGTCATTCTTCAATTGATGGGCATCCCTTCAAATTCCAATCTTGACCTCCACAAAAAAAAGTTTCTAGAAATATTTTTGTTCCTATAGGACCATTCCCTTTTCCTTTGACCTCTTTGAGATACAGAGGTAGTAGTTGTATTGCTGGGTAAAAGGATATGCACAGTTTGATAGCCCCTTGGGCATAGTTCCAAATTGCTCTCCAGAATGGTTGGATAACCAATAGTGCATTACTCTCCCTATTTTTCTACATCCCCTCAAACATATGTTATTTTTCTCTTCTATCATGTTAGCCAATCTGATAGCTATGAGTGGCTTAATTTGCATTTAAAATGCACAGTTGGTTTAATTTGCATTTCTCTAATCAATAGTGAATTAGAGCATGCTTTCATGTGACTACAGAGAACTTTAATTTCTTCTGAAAGCTGCCTGTTCTTATCCTTTGACCATGGGTACTCTTTGCTGCATTGAACAAAAAGAATAATTGTACTTTAAAAGTTAGAAGAGCAAGATGCCAGACATTCGGATACTGGAATCTATACTAGATGCTGCAAGCAACCAATTTCACACCACCAGCAGAGCTCTAAGAAGTGATCAGAACCTCTTCCAGCAAGGTATTAATTTCACAGTCAAGATGGCAGCTCCCACGAGCAAGGAAGAGATTACTCACTGGCCATCCTGCATTTGGAAGTGAATTTCATGGAACCAATGCTTTGTATTTACTGTTTTAACTTCAAGCCCACTCTGCTTCAAACTGAAATGGTATAGGGGAGAATATGCTAATGGTCGACAGGCAAGTATTTTTTCTGTATGTCGTGCTACAACTTTTCATTAAATATTCCTTTGTAAAACTAATTGATGGTAATTGCCTAAGTGACTAAACAACGTATCAAATGATGATATTAGAGATATGTTAAATTGCATTGGTGATCAATGATGGAAAGAACATACCAAAATTGGAGGAGGGGTTCAAACCAATAGTATTTTTAAAAATTGAATTGTCTCTTACATTTAACCACTAGTACTTTGAGGGCAGATATAATAGCATTGCTCTATAGGCATTAGTGTGTATGTGTGGATTCTGACAGGTACCCCAATTGCCTATGAGAATTGTACAATAATGTAAAGGGAGATTCTGAAGGAGAAAGAGAAAGTGGGATTAGTAGTGTCAGATTTCAAATTATTCTATGAAGTTATGTTCTGATTATACTACTAAGTGATGCTTTCCCAAATGGTATCATGTTGGCTAAATAGCAGAAAAGGTAAAACAACAGCACACTATCGGCAGTGCAGAATTACAATCAAAGTTAAATGTTAAACTAGTATTAGAAAAAATGAGATTTCCATCATATTGGAAAAGGTACTCTTTCTTGAATACTTCATCGGGTCAGCCAGAAGGACCAATAGATCTTTAGGCTGAACTAATAGAAGAATAGAATCAAAATTAGGAAGGTGACAGGAGCAAACCAAAGAAGACAGAGTAAAGGCAGAGACTTGTCTGAGCTCTCCCAAATTCCCTCCCAAACAACTTCAAAATAAAGCCTCAAAATGAATTCTGCAACAGCAGAATCAACAAAAGCTCAGGGTGAAACAATTTTCCAGCCCAAAACAACTTAGAAGGTTGGAAGGAAGGTTTCTCTCACTGAGGTAAGAGTGAAGTGCACAACTCACTTTAAAAATTTTAAAAAAAAGGCAAAACGAACCAGAAGAAACGCACTTAGGAAAGATATGGACTTCACCACTGCATGCCTTAATGTAGCAAGCCAGCAGCAGTTTTTAGTGCTGACTGATTCATCAGCAGTGGCTTCTGGAGCTCTTATCCCACAGATGATTGGGGTTTAGACAACTGATCAAAAGTTAATTACAAGGGATCCTTTTCTGGCACTTGGAGTAGGACTATATTGCATTGCCCAGTCTCAGTCTCAGAGCAAGTAGGAACATTGCTAGGATGGGGGCCTCTGATCACAATTCTAAGGTAAAAAAAAGGTGCTTGTTGTCACTTACAGACCAGAGCACAGGCCAGGAAAGTTGTGATCAAATTTCTCCTTATATCTTACCACCTTGAATAAAACGAAACTTAAAGATACCATCT
>JAQQSZ010004185.1:0-14228 GCA_028646595.1 Phalanger gymnotis | reverse complement strand
ATAGTTAGTCTTTCACAACATGAGTATTGTGGAAGGGTTATACATAATGATATCCATGGGGCCCATGTTGAATTGCTTGACTTCTTAGGGAGGGTGGATGGGAAGGGAACAGGGGAGAGAGGAAGGGAAAGGGGGATGGGAAGGGAATGGGGAGATGGAGGGGAGGGCTGACTGGGGAACAGGGCAACCAGAATGTACACCATCTTGGAGTGGTGGGGGGGAGGAAATGGGGAGAAAATTTGTAATTCAAACGCCTGTGAAAATCAATGCTGAAAACCAAACATGTCAAAAATAAATTAAAAAAAAGATTTATAGTGTTATTAATAGTATATTTGTGTATATGTAGTAATTAATATATATACATATATTAATAAGAGTTTTATGTGTGTGTGTATACATAAACACACATACCCAGTACGTCTTAGATACAAAAACCATTGGTCTTCCCAATATAATAAAATATATAATAGTATATTAACTATACTATGATATAATAAGATTTTATCTAATATAATTAAGTCTAGGAAATATGCCTTTTAATGTAATATATAACTAACCCTATATATCTATGTTAATAGATAGGATTAATTTTATATGTGCATATTACATACATATATAATATATAAATCTAATATACAGCTGTAATGTTAATACAATTTGAAAATCTTCCCTGCCTTTTAATAGTCCTGTGTGACCAGCTTCGAACCTGAGTCACATGGAAGCCTGAGTCACCTGAGCCAAAGTCACAAGGGTTGTGATGCCCTCTGAACCTGAAGAAGGGTATATATACTCTGAGGTTAGCATTTTGCTTTGGGGCTCACTCATGGAAAGAGTGTTTGTGTGATTTAGCCAGAAGAGACTCTGGGGAACTGTTAAGGAGCCCCCTTGCAGCTTTGAAAAACCCAGATGTTGGTGCTTTTCCTCAGGTAACTATGTATATGTATTGCTTTTGGTCAGACAGTTGGAAGCCCTGTGTAGTCTTTGCTGTTTGTATTTGCTCTGTTTATATAATTTCTGCTTATAATTTCTGTTTGTATTTTCTCTGAAGTTCAGGATGCTGACTTTTCTCCCAAACTAAGTGAATACACACACACACACACACACACACACACACACACACACACGTATATTTGATTAAAGTAAGATTGTTGACCCCTTTAAAGTTGCTTTCCTTAGAAAAGCAGATCAAAGAACCTGTGCTAGCAGCCCTCCTGTGTGCTGGTGTTATTGGTCTTATACTCCCACAGCAGCTGCAAGTAGCATTGTTGTTATAACAGCCAACCCTATATCTATCAATAAGATATACAACACAATTCACATAAATATTCTATTTTGCCTTTGATCATATACGTGGTTTTTAGCAAGTATTAATTGTGATAATCTTTGGAGGCATACCCTTTGAGTAGTTTACAGAAGTTCCAATAGCAAGATCCAAGAGAACTAATGGAATTCTCCCTTTGGTTTCTATTTTCAGTAGTAGAAAAGTAGTCATAGATATGGTGAGGTGACCACAGAGGCCTTCCTGAAACTATTATTCTAATTTATGTGCTCTAGGAATATTATTTTTTTCAGGCTATGAGAGACATGAAAGAATTTAGAGGGTCAGAAAAACCAAATAGTAACACATATAGAGGATAAAATTTTCTTTAAACTTTTAATCTGTGTGATTTCAATATAAAATGTGGTTTTATCAGGAGCTGAAGAGAAATAGTTACTTCTTGTGAGCAATTTCTGCACCCTGTGACTAAAATTGGACTACACAAAAGGCATTGGGATACTCTTATTTTTTATGGGTTTGAGAAACAAGTGACCAAAGTCTATCTTGTGACTCCAAGTCTATTGGGCTTTCCGGAAGCACAAATCTGTTCTATAGTTTGCAATCATGGGTACTCGCTAGCCTACTTTGCAGGGAGGTTCCAACCTTGCCTGTGACAATGCTTTGGTAATATAATATAGTCTCAGTAAAAGATTCTTTAAACAGTGCACCAGACCATGAAAGGTTATAAATTCACTTTCACACAGGTGATGAGTTTTTTTTTCATAGATTTTAGGTTACTTGCTCTAGTTCACCATTTATTTTATAGGAATCATTTATTGAGATTATAAAATATAGGGAAACCACAATGATGCCTAAATTTTAGTCTTAATAGAAATTAAAAGCCCTCTCTCAATGTATAAACCTTTATTAAAGTAAATAAAAGTATGCCTGACAAAGTACTAGAAGTCCTTTGTGCAAGGTTATATAAGACATATTTCAAACCATCTTGGTAATCCTTCTGAAGCTACAGACTTTTCTATTGTTAGAGTCAATAAAATAGTTTATATGGGGCTATCATCTCATCTTCTACATTAAAGTTAGTCTAAATATTAATGAAATTTGCATCAAAGAGAGAATTACATTAGTTTCTGACAAGATTATGGACTGCAAAGGGAAATTTACAATCACCTGTCACTTCCTAGACCAATTCAGAATCCAGATGCCCTCTGTCTTGTCAAGAGTTTTTACCTAAGGCCATATATACCCTTACCACCTGCCACATCTGAATTAGGCAAGTTTTGTAAAAGATTTATGAATTTTGCATAAGCTTCTCCACTAGTGTTGTCTACACCACTTTTCCAAAAGGTTCAGGATAGGATAAAAATTCACCACTACTATCATGAAAATATAGTGTTATGGTTGGAGGAGGGGAGGAAAACACTTAGATGCACCTAGCCTTTTTTGAATGCATTTTGATACATAGGAAAACAAAGGCCAGTTTTGTAGATTTTTTTTTAAACTTAGCAATAAAAATCCAAACAATTGTTTATTTCCTTGAAGATTTGTTTTTCATTCTCACTAAACTTACCTTTTCTAGTTTTCCTATACTTTCTTGTTAATGATCATCTCAATATTTTCCATCCTGAAATTACAGTGTTCAAAATGTTAACAGCAGTTTGCCCTTTACTCCATTCATTTTTGAACATATAATTAATTCTTTCATTTGTTCATGCAATAAACTATAGTTTCCTACTATTTTATATATCAAAGAAGCTATTTCTGGGCTCATGCCTGATAATTTATTTTTAAATAATTTTTATGTGGTACATTTTCAATTCATCATTACTTTTTTTTTTCTCACAGAATCATTGAATTCAGAGTTGGAAAGGACATCAGTGGTCATGTAGGCCAAATCATTCTTAAAAAGAATCCCACTGTGACACTCCTGACTGTTTGGTCACACATTCTCTGTTAAAAGATCCCCAGTAAGAGGGAAATCACTAACTCCCATAGTGGCTAATTTGATTTTTAGAGTTCTATTTACTTAGTTCATTCCAACCAATATAATATTGATAAATAAGTGCAATTTCCTTCTTGTAGCTCTATAAGATATAGTGTTTATTCATGGACACTGAGGAATGAAAATCATTATTTTATCTGTCTCTTCTTCCCATATATTTGCCAGAGGAACTAGTATCTTTTCTGAATAAGACTGGAGAAGCCCTTGGCCAACATCATAGCAAGGGCTGGACTACCACCACCACCACCACCACAAGCAGCAACCATCACCACCACCATGAAAGTCCACCCCCTTCCCCAATGACCTTTGATATATAGAAATATTGGCTTTGTGCTATGTGTGAGAAGGTAGAATGGGAGCAGATACACAGAATACAGTCAAATCACTCTGCTCAACTACACCTCTCTTCTCTCTTATTAATGATGATAACTACCATTTATTTATCATTTTCAAGAGAGGTAGAAGAGCAGGGTGAGTACTGATCTGAATCTTGGAATCAACCTATGCATCTGACAGGTAATAACTGTGTGACCCTTGAAAAGTTTTATAACCCTCTCAATGTATCAAGCAAATCTCTAAGACTAGTTTGCTGATCTGCGTTGATGAAAGAAATTTCCCCCACCAGGAGCTTCCCATTCTGATGAAATTATAGATCCCCACTGAAGAAAGTTTTTCAGGTTCCATAAACTTATAAAACACATTCATGCCACTTTCTCATAACCAACCTGTTAGACAGCTAGGTGGTGCGGTATGTAGACCGTGGACCTGGAGTCAGGAAGATCTGAGTTTAAATCTGGCCTTACTAATGTGTAACCTGAGACAATTCACTTAAACTCTGTCTACCTCAGTTTCCTCGCCCATAAAATGGGGATAATGGTAGCATCTACCTCCCATGGATATTATGGGGATAAAATGAGATTATATTTGTAAAATGCCTTGCAAACCTTGAAGTGCTATATGAATAAATGGTACTTGTTATTTTTATAACATTATCCCCTCTTTTTAAATGTAGAAACTGAAACATAGAAGGGTTAAATGATTTGCCCATGGTCAAACGTCTGAATAAGTGACAGTCTGAGCTTGAACCCAGGTTTCCTAGCTCCAAGTCTAAATATCTTTCTATTATATCATTCTGCTTTCTTAACCGCTTTTGAGCTTTGCGTTCTGTGGACCTCACCAGAGCCACAACACAGATAAATGGGAGAAGGCTCTTCATTCTTGCTCTTCTGCATGACCATGGATGTCTATATTATGAGAGACCATTTTTTTTTCCCTTGCAGAGTAATGTGTGGAGTAGGATCAGGCTCAAAAACATTTGTGAAATGCTTAAATAGAGTTGCCTAAATGTTAAACCATCACAACATATTGAAAGTAATTTCATGGCTTTTCTTTGAAACTTAAATTATAGTCAACTTTATTTTATGTTTCCCACTAAATTATGTAGATATAAGCAAATTTCTGAGAGTACAGAAAAATCCTTGTGTTGTACAATGGGAATATATTTCACATATATTTTTGTATAGATGAGACCATATATGATTTCATCTGATCTTTCCAAGGATTTTGGGAGGTAGGCAAAATATATCTTTTTAGTCCCACTTTAGAGATGATAAAAAGTAAGACTTGGAGCAACAAAACAATTTGCCCATGGTAAAATTTTAAAAATCACCAGGGCTATGGTATGAATATCAATATGGTATGTTATGGTGGAGAATAGTGCTGGATTTGGGGAACTTTAGAGTATAAAGAGAATATGGGTTTGAATCCCTCCTCTCTTACCTGTGCGCTAAGGGACAAATCACTTAGCTTCTCTTGGTCTCAGTTTCCTTAACTGTAAGATCAGAGGAATGGAGGCTATGACTATCTGCTCCAATTCCTATGATTTTAGGACTTCAGTTTCCAAATATTCCACTACATCTTTGCCTTACATTCCATTGCCCCTCAACACAGTCTACATACTACATCTACTATGACAGCTTCTGGGGCTATGTAAGCTGGTGTGGAGAAGCTGGATTTAGAGGTTGCTTGTGTTCTTTGCCACATTGTATCTCATTCTACAGTCTTTGAACTTGAACCTCAAACTCCTAAGAAAAGCGATTGGAAAGACTAGAATTCAGGGCAATTTAGAGAAGGAGAAAGAGTTAGAAAGCTAAAAACAGTCTGGGTCCTCCTACCATCCACCTAATAAAGACAGTGTAGCTAATGTTCTAAGAGTTTAAAATATAGTCCAGCTTGTTGGAAGCTGTCTGGTAAAAAAAATGAAATAAAAAAAGAAAATACTACTAAAATGTGATCCATTTTCTCCCACAATTTTAATGCATTGATCAAAAACAAGATGTGTAATATTTTTGCTATTTCTATAAATGTTTAATGCCCTGAAGCTATTTAAGTATCAGTATACATCTTAGTAGTGTTTGAATTGTATGCTAAATTCAGATTAACTATATATTAACAACTATACTGATTATCACCAAGTTGTGAGCATGCTCTGGGCTAGGAGGTTAGATGGCTTTACCTGGCTAGCATTGTGGTTTCTGTACTTGGCATCATTTCCAAAAGCAGCTACCAAAAATAGACATAAGATAAAAGTCTATCCACACTGGCAACAACAAAAAGAAAATCTATGGAAATCAAAATGGCCTATATATTCTCTCCTTACCTCCCAAGTACATACAGAAAGCCCAGGGTTTTGAGCTCTGAAATTAGGACAAATTTTGACTGTGTTTGATGACACTTGGAGATACTGATTATCAGTTTGTTTGGGTTTGCTTTATATGAAAATAAATTTCCCTAGCAGCTACCCTATACTGCAGTTAACTACCATTTATGATATTTTAAAATTGAGTTGTTTTTAGACAGTATTTCCTTCCTCCAATTTTATTTTATATTTCATTCATCCCATCTCACTGTCTGTGTGATGATCATCTATGTAATATATGTTAGGGATTTTCACTTGAAGGACCATGTATCTTTAAATGTCTTCTTTTTATTCATCCTAGTTCTAACACATGTAATTTCCCCTTTAATTTGACATCATTTAACGGCACATTACACGTCAATGATGTGATCTGTGAATATTTACAATGTTCATGTCATTTTTATTTTCTAATCCAATTTAAGTAGCTCTGCTTTTTATGACATCATGAATTCTTCAGTCTTTTTGGTCTTTTTGGGACTAATTATTCCATTAGTTCCTTTGAACTAGCTCTGTGTTGTCAGTCATTTCTTCCCTTTTGATCATAAGACCTTTGCTGCCCTCCTTTGCATGTACAATCAGTCTTAGGAATATGCACCCAACCTAAGAATCAAATGCTAGTGCTCATCTCTTCAAATTGTCTTCCACATTAATTTCTACCCTGAAGCACCAAGATGAGGGCATCCTCCGATTATAAACTTTGGAGGGGTATGATGGGGGGGAGGGGAAGTTCTGACCCAGTGGGGAAAGAAAAACACTTTTTATTATTTTATATGTAAATGCTATAAAATATCTCTACTGTTAGAATTAAAAAGAAAACCACCAACAACCTGAGAAAGAAAAACAACCATTTGGATCTCACTTGCCATGATATAACATGAATAGATGGTTAGGCTTGTTGTTACGTTCTGATGTGACAAATTCATAAAATATATCCGACTCAACTTAAGGGACAATCCAGGCTTTCCTAGCTTTTTTCCACATCCATTTCCCTTCTCTTAAAGGGGAAGGCTAAATATGTGATAAATCTTGGACAGCATGAAGGCAAAATAAAAATTGGTCTGATTAAAGCATGCATTTCTCTTTAGCACACTTGTTTACTAGGAATGTTTTAACATTTTCTCTGTAATGCTAAAGAGCTCTGTTGTCTGTTGCTGCCCTCTGTAGTGATGAAGAAGAGACCACAAGATCAGCTATACAAAATGCAATGCAACTCTTAAAAATGTTTCACCAGAAATAGCAAAGACCTTACAATATTATAGGCAAATTGTGGCACTGGTATTTTATGAAAATGAAATGATAGCTTGTTCACTTGAGTGTTTTTTTAAAATTTTGGTTTTACATGTTACATATTGCCTACAAGTAAAGTGGAGCCTGTGTTTTTAAAATAGTTATGACTATTTTGATTTTAATACTAATCCATATGTGCATTTTAAATGATTTTAGCAATAAAATACATGTGTATGTGTATATTTATTAAAAACAAGGGATATAATACTATATTATGGAGATTTATCTAAATGTATAGTACCTCTAAGTTGTCCATGATATTAATGTGAATTTTTAAGGACCCCTCAAAATAATTTGTGTTTGAAGATTTCTAATGAGGACAATTGTTCTGCCTAGTCAGGGCCAATACTAGACAACATTGAATCAGCCACAGAATGTTATTGCAAAGTATGAAACTCTCTATCCTCTTCTTTCTTGTATCCCCTCCCACTTCCCTTGGTGTTCCCTCTCCATCACCAAACACTCAGGATTCTCAAGCTGCTGCAATTTCTTGGATCATGGGGAAAAAAATGACAAGATAATGCATGCACTGAGGGAGCTTATGTTATCTGTCCCCATTGTGTTTGAATTTTAAAAGAGAACTCCATACAAGCACCAGAGCACAGTAGGAAGACCAATGGATCTAAGGCTAGGTGAAATGAATTCAAATATTTCCTTTGCCACTTACTGAGTGTATGAATTTAGACAAGGCCTTCACTTTCTCCAGGCCTCAGCTTTCACTTGTAAAAGGAGATTATTTGTAAGCTTTCCAGTAGCTCTTTTAGTCTATAATCTTATGAGAAAACAATATTGAAGACAAAGAAATGAATCTGTAATGGTGGGATTTCAAGCATTAAGTTCTTGAATTTCAGAGCCAAATAGGACCTTCGAGACCTATCAGTCTAACCACTTTGATTTACAGATGGTGAAACTGAGGACCTAGATGAAATGCCTTGCTCGCGGTTACAGTGGCATTTAACTGCATTGATTCTCCTGAATCCTAGCTTAATGCTTTTGCTTCTATGGCACAAGCATTTCAGCAGTAAGCTTTGCCCCAGCCCCTTCAATCAGTCATTAAGTTTTTTTTTAAGTACCTACTATGTGCGGAACCACAATGCTGGTCACTGGTGATACAGAGACAAAAATGATAAGCCCCTTCCTTCAAGGGAGTATACATTTTCTCAGGGGATGCAACATCTTTATAAGTGTATGCCAACTAAAGAGAAGTTAATTTGAGGTGAGAAGAGACCCTGTGGGATTGGGAAAGGTTTCAAGTACAAGAATACCTACTTTGCATCATAAAGCCCACCTAGTCCACCTAGTGGCCGAGATTTACAAATGAATTGAGCTATGAAAGGGAGTGTCAAGGCACCATCAAATTTAATGCCCAAGATTTTGGAAATCTACTGCTAAATATATATGTGTGTCAGTGTGCTTTGTGCATTGTGTTTCTTTGATTGTTGCTATTGCTCATTCATTTCAGTCATGTCTGTCTCTTTGTGACCCCATTTGAGCTTTTCTTGGCAAAAAAACCAGTGGTTTGCTGTTTCTTTCTTCAGCTCCTCCTATGGATGAGGCAACTGAGGCAAATGGAGTTAAGTGGCTTGCTAAGTGACACAGCTAGTAAGTGTCTGAGGCAAGATTTGAACTCAGCAAGATGAATCTTCTGACTTCAGGCCCAGTGTTTTATCCACTGTGCCACCTAGCTGCCCTTCATGTTTCTAGGGAACACATTTCTAAATTCCTTCATCTACTCTCAAGTCCCCATCTTGTTTGAATCACCTCCAGAGGAGTGCTAGAGCCAGCTCCTACTGGCTCTGGAGAGCCTAATGTTAAATTTTCAAAGTAAACATTTACACCACAGTAATTACAAGTGAGACAATCAGAACTTGATTTATTGTTTTGTTGATTGTCTAGACTTAAGAAAGTGGTGGAGAAAATGTTAATAATATTGATTAAACTTTAAAGTCTATTGGAGAGCCTGTGGTTAAACATTTATCAGCACATCCCTGATCTTATTCTAAGATTTTGATGATTTCTTGCCTTTTAGCCATTTAGACAGTTTCCTGTATTTAAAAGACTATATGGTATAATTATGATTAGCTTTGAATCTTGTCTGTTGATTATTTTATGAGAAAGTTTGGTGAAGAATATGCTGTGCCAGCCAGACAAGTTATTGAGAGACTCATTACAAAGAAGCCAATAGGAAATTTCCACCATTTCCCATTCAGCATTGAGAAATAACATGCAGATTTTCATTGGGGTGGCATTAATTAATTTCACCATGGTCATCACTTAAATAGCCTTTAGAGAAAAGTACAAAAGGGAAAAAAAATCCATTAAGCTACAATTTCCTAGTCTACTCCAGTCCCTCTTCATTTTCCTTTGGGAAGAAAGATTTAAATACTTAACCTTTCATAGAGAAGGTAAAAAGAGGCGGGCTTTTCCTAATACACAAGCAGGTAAATAAACATTTCACAGGATGGAAGTAGCTTTTAACATCACAAATATCTAAGGTGGGGCATCTAAACCTTACTGATCTAAGAACTGCTCCTCTTCCCCAATAACATCCCATTTACTCAATATGATATAAGAGAAAGATAGATTTAGAGAAAGGAAAACCTGGTGCATACTTTTAAGCAGTTACCTTATTACATTGGTCTTTTCTCGAGATAATAATTATTCAACTCTCTATGATGCTAAGTACCTTACGATAATGTTAATTAGTAATTCTTTACAATACCCTGTGAAGAGAGATTAATTTAATTTCTTTGAATTTACTCTAAAAGAAACTGAGGCATAGAAGCAAAGTCATCAAGCAAGGGTAGCAACCAAAAAGGAAAATAATCAGAATCTTGATTCCTAAAGATCTCTTGATCAAGTGTGTGTGGGGGTGGGGGTAGGGGGGCAGGGAGGAAGAGAAGAAAGGCATTTGTGTCTGCTTTATTATTTGAAGGGAATTTTCAATGTGGAAACTCCCTTTATTTATAAAGATGCAGATCTACATCTCATTACTTTTATCTTTAGAGATAGAGATTTTTAGCTGAGGTTCTTGAACTCTCTCTCTCTCTCTCACTCCTTCCCTTGTTTTTTCCCTCCCTCTCCCTTTCTTGCCCCTCTTTCTTGATAGAGAGATATACTTAGAGATGCATAGTTATAGAGATATAGAGATAGAGGTAGAAATAGAGTTAGACGTTGTTGTTCAGGCTTTTAAGTCGTGTCTTATTCTTTGTGACCCCATTTGGGGTTTTCTTGGTAAAGATACTGGAGTAGTTTGCCATTTCCTTCTCTGGCTTCTTTTACAGGCAAGGAAGCTGAGACAAACAGGGTAAAGTGACTTTCCCAGGGTCATACAGCCAGTAAATGTCTGAGGCCAGATAAGAACTCAGGAAGATGAGTTGTCTTGCCTCCAGGCCTGGCACTCTGTCCACTGAGCCACCTAGAGAGAGATAGGGATATAAAGTTATAGAGATAGAGATAAGACACAGACAAACACACACATATATACTCGCCCACATACACACATATACATATATATCTATATCTATATCTATATGTATTTATATAGATATATGTATATACTCTATTTCAATATAATTGGTTTCTTTTGTTCTTTCTTTTTTCTTTGCGGGGGGTAGGCAAGGCAGTTGGGGTTAAGTGACTTGCCCAAGATCGCACAGCTAGTAAGTGTGTCAAGTGTCTGAGGTCACATTTGAACTCAGGTCCTCCTGACTCTAGGGCTGGTGCTGTACTCACTGTGCCACCTAGCTGCCTCTAATTGGTTTCTTTTGTAACGCTATATATTTTATTCATATAAAAATATTCTGAGATTGACTTGATAGGTCTTCCAGACTGCCAAAGAGATTCATAACATAAAGAAAGTTATCGACTATGTCTTTAGAGAGCCATCTCAGGGCACAAAGGGGTTAAGTGACTCTGGTTACACAGCTAGTAAATGAAGGAGGGAGAATTTGAACACGGGTGTTTCTGACTACAGGGTGCCTCTCAGCACTTTCAAGCTGCTCCTAGGAGTTAAAATGCCGTCTTTCTAAAACATTTTACAAAAACTTGTGGAGGGGAGGGGAGGAAGAAGGAGAAGGAGAAAATCTTAATTTTGGAAATTAAAAAAAATGTTGGCATGTGCCATATTTGTCCTCTTATCAATGACAGGTTATTTCAGATAGTGTTAGTTGTTTAAAGACAATGCCCTGCATGATTTTTTTTTTAGAGTTGGTCTTTGTAGTATATAGTTTAATCAATGTTTTAGCTCTGAGTCGAAAGCACGTATTTTATGAATTCTCCTTAAAGGTTTACTATCTTTTCTTTTACTACTAATATACAAAATGACCATTTTATGTCTCTAATGATTGTGTCTCTATAGCCCAATACAATTACTAATAGAGAACTGCATGATCTGAAATGAGCTCTAATATAATTATTTCTATCCCTGGGTTGTGGGTAATTCAATCTCCAAGTGCTGATGTACTCAGTTAAACATGGTGGATTTACATACAGACAGACATAGGTATGTATCTAAAGAGGCCAACTTGTACTATGAATAATAATCTTTTCATTTTGCTATTTATCTAGAAAATCTCGATTCTGAAAACCTTATATGATTTTTCTCTGGTGCTCGATATTAATAAAGGAGGTGAGATGTATATGAATTACTCATGCTTACAAGGGAATTGAAACAGATCCCATTAAAAATGGAAACAGAACTCATAAGTTTGTAACCAAAAAAGGGACATTAATCAAATGAATTTTGTGAATAACTCAATCAAATCCAACAGGACTTTACAATAATAGCTAGCATTTGTTTTTATGGTGCTTTGAGGTTAGCAAAGTGCTTTACAAATATTATTTCATTCTATCACCATAACAATTCTTCTAGGTAGGTGTGTCACTATCTCCATTTTATAGATGAGGAAACCGAGGCAGGCAGAGATTAAGTGACTTGCCTGGGCCACAGCTAGTAGCATCTGAGGTTAGATCTGAACTCAGACCTTTCTAACTTCAGGTCTAGAACTCTATTCACTGGACTATCAACTGCCTCATAATTCATTAAATGTCTCCTATAGACAAAGCCTATATTAAGGATCCAAAGATAAAAGCTTTTCAAATGAATTGGTGTTCTTCACATATTATGCTAAAATAAATATTGATTGAGGAGAAAGAAGAGAATTCTCTTTGACCTCATGTAAAGATGGTCTCTAGTTTTCCTTCCAGTTAACCTTCTGTTCTATAAACCTTTATATTTATCAGAACTCTGAGGACTAAACTGATTAAACAGGCTCTGTCTTTGAAGAAAGATGTGCATCTTCCTACTGTAATTATATTATTGTCTAGCACCAACAATGCACTGAAAGTTGTCGCAGCATAGTACCAAACACAGCTCCTGTTTAGGGAGCTAGGATTCAGAGGGATAGGCCTCAGAATAGGTGTTATGATAAACACGTTTCCCCTCCATGTACTCATTGCTCTTCATCCCCAAAATTACTTATTATACAATACTCTTTAAGTAAAGACATTATCTATCATTGGGAGTATAAATTGCTACCTGCAAGAAATAATACATTAATCCAAACTACCAAAGGAAAAAAAAAGACACATGAAACTTGGTTAAGCAAATCAACTAGAATTTAGTCAAGACTTTGAAGGAAGTACACATAGGACTTCTAGCAATATTTTGATTTAGAGAGGCATGGGTTAAGAATGCTTTAGAATATAAGGAATTGCAGATCAGGGCTGGCCAAGGTGATGTGGGGGGAGGTGGGAATTATGGAAAGCAGAGAATAGATCCCCTAATTTGAAAAATTAACTAACATTAATGTAACATTTTAAAGTTTGCAAAGTGCATACTTCATGTCACCTTCTTCCCCTGGAAATAAACTTGTGAAGTAGATACTTATAAGTATTATCTCCATTTTACAGATGAGAAACAGAGGCTCAGAGAGATTAAGTGACTGGCTCATGTTCACAAAGCTAGTAAGTGTCAGTAACAAGTTTCTAAATTGTTTCTTCAGTCTCCAACTCTGTTATTCTTTCTGCTACATATATCATGTTGTCACAAAAGGAAATGGTTTTGGAAACCTGTTCTACAATCCTTTTTTGCTTATGAACTAAGGTGAAGAATGACCACTATGGGTCCAGTGAGTTTGGTTTTGTTTAGTTGGAGCCAGGAAACTATTCAGTGAAATTAATGTTAATTGTCCTCAGCCTGATGCAGAAGGGTTTAGGACCTAGTGAAGTGAGATGCCTAAAACAATGTTCCATTCTTTAACTGCTTTCCATTTTTTATATAACTTTAAATCTCAGTGTTACATCTGACTTCATAATAGGCATGCTTGTTGCTATTATCTTGGAATATCTTTGCATTTAGCTAAAACCTAATTATTTAACTATATTTCAATTCTTCAAAGATCTGTTTTTGAGGGCGTTACTATTCCTTTCACTGCTGTTCGTTGCACTCCCTCTATGACTTAGTAGATGAGCATCAAGAATTTCTATGACCCTACCTTAATCACTTTGGAGTCAACTTAGTGATGAGTTTCTCTGAACTTAGCCAGGTTGTTTCTCAGACAAAAGCTATGTGGCTATTCCCTGGGCCTGTCCCCCAAGCTTTGCTGTCATAGCTTGTGTTCTACTGGTATAGCCTTTGAGAACCCATAGTCACCTGTACACCATTCAGAGTCGTTAGGGGAGGCCATTGTTAGAGCATCTGTGGATTTCCCCACCCACTGTAAAATGGAAGCCCTTTTAGTTCATGGATGGTTTCCTTTTTTCCCCATTCCCCATTCACCCTTTATTTCCTCATCCAGTGGCTAGCACTAAGCCTTGTCCATTTTCATTCCTTTGGTTCTGTTTGATAATATTTTGATTTCTCATCAAGTCACTAGCTTCCACTTGCTCCAATCTAATTTTAAAGGTAGTATTTTCTTCAGTGGTCTTTTGGACCTCCTTTTCCATTTGGCTAATTCTGCCTT
>JAQQSZ010004184.1:0-14228 GCA_028646595.1 Phalanger gymnotis | reverse complement strand
ACTCCTGGGATTTTGGAGCCAAATTCCAGGGTTCTCAGGTCAAGAAGAAAATATTGCAGCAGCAGAAAGAAACAATTCAAGTATTGGGGAAACACAATCAGAATGACACAACATCTAGAAGCTTCTACATGAAGGGATCAAAGGCCTTAGAATATGATATTACAGAAGTCAAAGGAGATAGAATTAAAACCAAGAATCACCTACCCAGAAAAAACTGAGTATAATAATTCAGGGGAAAAATGGAATTTCGATAAAATGGAGGGCTTTCAAGCATTCTTGATGAAAAGATGAGAGCTGAATAGAAAATTTTACTTTCAAATATAAGAATCAAGAGATGCACGAAGAGGTAAACAGGAAAGATGAATCATAAGGGACTTACTAAAGTTGAACTGTTTACAATACTATCTGGTTATATGGTAATTACGGTGTGTTTCAACAATCTGTCTAGGCGCTGCTGTTGGGGTGGGGGCTGTAAAATCAACAAGAACCAGGTCACAGAGAGCTGCAAAAGCCCAGGGTCTTTTGATCTGCTTTACTAAGGAAAGAAACGTTAAGGGGTTAACAAGCTTACTTTAATTCAGCCTACAAATACATTTCATTTAGTTCCGGGGGAAAAGCCAGCACCCTGAACTTCAGAGCAAACACAAACAAATTACGAACATCAACAGACAGGCCAAATACAATTCATAGTTACCAACATCTAAGTTCAGCCCAGGAACTCATAACAAGGGCTGGCCCAGAGTCACACAAGCCGCCACAGCTGTGGGTCAGAGCTCTGAAAAAGTGAAAGCCAAACCCTGGTTTTATATCTTTTTCAGGGTCAAGGGTGAGTCACACATGCGACTCACCCACATGACCTAAAATCATCAGAAAGAGGCAACTTAAACCCACATGGTCTAAAAGCTTCTGGTGTCACGAACATCTCACTCAAACCCACGTAAACTAGGCTTTCCCTTGAGGCAAGGAGGTTATCAAGGACTCTTAATTTAGTCAAGGAAATAAAGGCCAAACTCTTCAAGGGCACTTGATTGAACTAACTGCTAAAAGCCCATTTTGATTGCCCATACACTCCACCCCTGTTCAAGGATACATGACTTTACATAAACGAAATAACCATGGATCCTGGAACATATAGAAGCATCATACATTGTGATCCAACCACATGGGCAACTAAAACATATCGTTCACAACAAAGCAAAGCATATCATTCAGTGCCATTCCCAAATATTTGATTGCAATTCAAATGCCCACCCCTAGGTCAAAGCAAGTTAATCTCTTCAGTCATAGTGTTCAAGTAAAGTACTTCTTGAGCATGTGTCCTTTTATACAAACTGCCATTGCAGGCTTCCTCTTGGCACCCAAAGTCCTAATTCAGAGAAAAAGTGCAAACAAAGTTCTGTTGTGGGTCTGTTCTCCCCATGCTGCTCCAGTCCCCACTTCCAAGTCCTGAGGCGGGGGCTGGGCAATAAAGACAACAGGGTGCGTTCCTTGGGGGTCCAGGCACTTCCCCCACCCCACCATAAACAAATCCACCCTTCCCTTCTGGGCCCCAAGAGCAATCAAAATGGGCTCTTAGCCCTTAGTTCAACCTCTTAAAGTTGTTTTCCTTAGTAAAGTAGATCAAAAGAAGCTGGGCTTTTGCAGCTTTCTGTGACCTGGTTCTTGTTGATTTTATACCCCCCATAGCAGCTGATAGCTGGATTTTGAAACAGGGTGGCTCATTTTTGCTGTTCTCTTTTGGAATGCAAATGCCATCAAGTGCCTTTAATGAGTCTTGCCTATGTTTGAATGGGGCAGATAAAGTGGAACCCTTTTGTCTTTGGTTTTGGAGTGCTTCTCAGCACTGAGGTAATCAAGTACCATTGATGAGTCTTGCCTTTCAAATGTAATGGAAAGCAAAGTGGACTTTTTGTTGTCTTTGTTTTGGAGTGTGTCTCAGTACTAAGGAATCTTTGATTGAATCAGGAGTCTTTGATGACCTGCTTACATCACAAGAAGGCCTAGTTCACAGATGCTTACACCCTTTTACTCTGAAGAAGCCTGTGTATACACCCAGAGGTTAGGGTTTCACCTTTGGGGGCATGCTTATTGAAATACTGTTGGTGATTTGGCCAGAAGAGACTCTAGGTAGCCATTAAAGAGCCCCCCTGGCTTTGAAAACCCAGATGTTGGTGCTTCTCCCTCTGATAACTGTTTCTGTACTGCTTGGACAGACAGATAGAAGCTTATCTGCTGATCTGTGTTATTTTGCTGTTTATATAATTTCTGCTTATAATTTCTGTTTGTATTTGCCCTGAAGTTCAGACAGCTGATCTTTTATCCCTGAACTAAGTGAATGATATATGTATGTTTAATTAAAGTAAGATTGTTAACCCCTTAAAGTTGCTTTCCTTAGAAAAGCAGACCAAAGAACCTGTACTAGAAGCCTTCATGTGTGCTTTTGCTATTGGTCTTTCACTTCCATGGCAACTGCTAGCAACATTTTTGTTACACGTGGAAAGATATTTGTAACTCATGAGACCTTTCTCAGTAAAAGGGTAGTCGAAGGGAATATACATGTACATATACATATACACATACATATACATATACATATACATATACATATACATATACATATACATATACATATACATATATATATATACATATACACATACATATACATATACATATACATATATATATATATACAAGGTGAGAGAGAGAGAGAGGGAGAGAGCCAGAAGGCACAGGGTGAGTTGAATATGAAAAATGATATCTAAAAAAATAAAATTAAGGGGTGAGAGAGGAATATATTGGGAGGTGGAAAAAGAGAAAGATACATTGAGGTAAATTATTTCACATAAAAGAGGCAAGAAAAGGGTGTTATAATGGAAGGGAAGTGGGGGAAGGTGAAGGGGAATGAGAGAAATTTACTCTCATTGGATTGGCTTAAGAAGGGAATAACATACACACTCAATTGGTTATCTCACCCTGCAGGAAAGTAGGGAGGAAGGGGATAAAAGGGGAGATGATAAAAGGGAAGGCAGATTGGGGGAGGGAGTAGCCAGAAGAAAACACTTTTGAAAAGGGACAGGGTTAAAGGAGAAAATAGAATAAGTGAGGGGGGCAGGATAGGAGGGAGGGAAATATAGTTAGTGTTTTACAACATAAGTATTATGGCAGTATTTCACATAATGACTCATGTATAACCTATATTGAATTTCTTGCCTTCTCAATGATGGTGGGTATGGAGGGAAGAAGGGAGAGAATTTAGAACTCAAATTTTGAAAACAAATGTTAAAAATTGTTTTTACATGCAACCGGGAAATAAGATATATGGACAATGGGGTATAGAAATCTATCTTTCCCTATGACAAAGTAAGAGGGAAAAGAATGGGGGGGGGTTAATAGAAGGGAGGGCAAATTGGGGAAATAGGTAATCAGAATGCATGGCATCTAGGGGTGGAGGGAGGCAAGAGATGGGGAGAAAATTTGTAACTCAAAATCTTGTGGAAATGAACACTAAAAATAAATAAATTAATCCCCCAAAAGAGTAAATATAGAAGTAAATGCAACATATCTAGCTTTAGTTTACAGGAAATAAAGATGTAAATAAAGGGAGAATAAAGATAGTTTAAAAAAAAAAGCTTTCTTTTGGGAAGTAGTACATGATCATGAGCAGCTAAGTGGTGCAGTGGATAGAATGCCGGGCCTGGGATCTGGAAAACTTATCTCCATGAGATCAAATCTGACATCAAACCCTTACTAGCAGTGTGACCCTGGGCAAGTCATTTAACCCCGTTTGCCTCAGTTTTCTCACCTATAAAATGAGCTGGAGAAGGAAATAGCAAACCATTCCAGTATCTTTGCCAAGAAAACCCCAAATGGGGTCATGAAGTGTCAGATATGACTGAAAACAACTGACCAATATGATCATGAAATGAAGGGCCTAATTCAAACTCTTGTTATTTAAGAGGTCAAAATTTTCTCTGGAAATCTCAGTAGAATGTGAAATTCTCTCCCAGTTTCTTTTATAGTAGGGGAAAAATTAACATGGATCACTTTCACTAGTTTGATGATAGCACAAGTCAAATCATGTCCCCTGATGTATAATAACGATACGTGATGAAGGCCTCATGCAATCTGGTTAGCCTTAAAGGAGAATATTAATCAAAGATTCAAATAAGAACATCATATAATGCTCCAACTACCCTTTTCTATCTGTTTTTAGCTGAATTTACTTTTAAAAATACTTTTTAGAGTTAGCATGATATGATATATTGTGTGCTGAGCTTAGTAAGAAAGACCTAGGTTTGCCACACCCGTGGCACTTACTAGCAGATGTCTGCCTAAGATTTTTTTTCCACCTTGGGGGAAAAATAATTCAAGTGGGGTGAATAGTAATGATCCTAGCACAGAGAACAGGCATGTTAGGGGATAGGGGAAGGGAGCATCAGTGAGGAAAGAAGTGGAAGATCAAGCAGAAGACAGGCCAGCACAGTCCTGGGAAAAGGATTGGCCTTTCACTCTTTTCCCCTTGCCCCCAACTACTGCTGGTTCTTATTCTCTCCTGGATCTTCTTTATTCTCCCAAATAGCCACACAAGGTAAAAGCCCATCGACCATAAAGAAAAGTAGAATTGTGATTTCCAGACATCTTTCTTTCC
Source organism: Phalanger gymnotis (assembly GCA_028646595.1). Taxonomy (NCBI): domain Eukaryota; kingdom Metazoa; phylum Chordata; class Mammalia; order Diprotodontia; family Phalangeridae; genus Phalanger; species Phalanger gymnotis. Next base: position 9,577 of record JAQQSZ010004184.1, on the reverse strand, counting down.
CCCTCCCCAAGAAGTATACTCTTCCCAATCAATGTTTAGTATAAAACCTAACTGTCCACCATACTTCTGGTGCTATACTTCTCTTACATACCCTTATACTTACAGTAAAGCTGGTTTAGTCATAGGCCATTTGCAATAGGTTTTGGAGGTAATTCTTTATGCTGAAGAAATCACAATGATGTAACAGATAAATGACTTAATAATTTACTTATAGGTTATTGAGGATAAGACCTGGAAAAGACCACAGAATTCATCTAGTCCAAACAAATCTCTCTCTCTCTCTCTCTCTCTCTCTCTCTCTCTCTCTCTCTCTCTCTCTTACACACACACACACACACACACACACACACACACACACACACCCTACACACACCATATTGTGTTTGTCTTCATGCATGTTTTAATTTTCTAGGTTCTTGTATCCTCCCTCAGGATAAAATAAATTCCCACTGTTAATTTTCTACAAAAGGGGCTGTGACCTGGATCACCATGGAAACTCAGGGAATAGAGCCAACTCATTATATTCATAGCCATATGTTCCTAAAGGCAAATGTAAGGTCCCAAGTGAGTCATCTTCCAGTCTTTAGTTTCTCTGTTCCTACATATCCAAACACCCATCAAGTCTTATCCATTCTACCTGCATAAGACCTCTCACATCTATCTCCTTCTCATTACTGTCATGGTCACTACCTAATTCAAGCTTCTATCACCTCTCCTCTAGCCTACTAACTGGTTTCCTTAATCTTCTCCTTTCTTCAAGCCATCCTCCACACTGCTAGCAAAAAGATAATCCTGATGCATGAGTATGACCAACTCACTCCTCTATTTAAAGAACTTCCAATAATTTCATTATTGCCTTTAGCATCAAATAGAAAGTATTCTCTTCGGAATTGAAAGCCTTTCAAAATTTGGCTCTAGCTCATTTTCTAGATTTACTAAAATTACTCTTCATTCATGTCATCAAAATCCAGTCAAACTGGTCTGTTTCCTGTTCGTTATATTCTTTTTTTGAAAAAAAAATTACATAGTATTCTACTTTTTTTCCAATTACATGTAAAGAAAGTTTTCAACATTCACTTTCATAAGATTGAGTTCCAAACTTTTTTCTGCCTCCCTCCTGACCCTTCCAACTCCCCAAAATTTCAAGCAATCTGATGTAGGTTATATGTATGTATATATATATATATATATATATATATATATATACAGTCATATTAAACATATTTCTACATTAGTCATGATGGAAAGAAATATCAGAAGAAAAGTAAAAAACCATGAGAAAGAGAAAACAAAACAAAAAGGTGAAAATAGTATGCACTTATCTGCCTTCGGACTCCATAGTTCTCTGGATGTGTATTGTTAATGCAATGGGAAAACCTTTCCAATCCATTAATAGGCCCCTGTGACCTGCTTGAGTCGCATGGAAGCATGAGTCACATGAGCCTGTGGTTGGAGGAGCTTACTGAGTGGATAGAACAGGAAGGGGTGGAACAGGAAGGGTGGAACAGAGCTGAGAGGAAGTGAGACAGAGCAGTCAAAGCTGGGAGAGAGAGAGAGACAGAGCAGCAGTTAGCATAAGTGAGAGAGGGAGTGATTTTGCCCTTGTTGTGGGAAGGCCTTAACAAAGAGAGGGCTTGGGAATGTCAGTGTCCCCTGCATTGATAATGTTTGTAGATTTCCTTGTTTCTATAATGGATTTGGCTTTCTGGTGTTTGAATAAATGTCTTGGTTTCACCTTCAATGAAGACAATCTGTTATATTTTACAATTCAGAACTATGCCAGCATATTCATAGCAGCCATAGCTCTGTGAGTATCACATTGGCACTACAGGATATTGATAGTATTTCTATCATGAGTCGTTTGGAATTGTTTTAGAATTAGATAGATACAATAGATCATTGTATTGCTAAGAAGAGCCAAGTCTATCAAAGTTGATCATTGCACAATGTTGCTGTTACTGTGTGCAGCTTCTCCTAGTTCTGCTCACTTCTCTGAGCATCAGTTCATATATGTCTTTCCAGATTTTTTTTCTGGTCTTCCTGCTCGTCATTTCTTCCCTATTTGATGGCATCCTCTCAGTTTCCAGTTCTTTGCCACCACAAAAAGAGCTGCTCTAAGTTCTTTTTTCTGCTCATGTGGCTCCTTTTCCTTTTTTTATGATCTCTTTTATATATAGTAATGATACTTCTGGATCAAAGGGTATGCACAATTTCATAGCTCTTTCAATATATTTCCAAATTGCTCTCTAGAATGATTGGATTAGTCCCACATCTCCACCAACAATGCATCAGTGTTCCTATTTTTCCACTTCTTCTCTGTCTATCATTTACATTTTCTGTCACATTAGCCAATCTAATATATGTGAGGTGATACCTCAGAGTTACTTGAAATTGCATTATTAATCAATAGTGATTTAGAGCATTTTTTCTTATGCCTATAGATAGGTTTGATTTCTACATCTAAAAACTTCCTATTCATATCTTTTGACCATTTATCAATTAGAGAATGATTGGTATTCTCCTAAGTTTGATTCAGTTCTCTACATATTTGAGAATGGAGGTCTTCATCAAAAACATTGGCAGTAAAAATTGTTTCCCAGCATTCTGCTTCCCCAATCTTGGTTGCATTGGATTTGTTCATGCAAAATCTTTTTAGTTTAATCTAATCAAAATTATCCATTTTACATTTCATAATCTTCTCAATCTCTTGTTTGGTCATAAATTCTTCCCTTTTCTATAGATCTGACAGATAAACTATTCCTTGCTCTCCTAATTTTTGCATGGTATCACCCTTTATGTCTAAATCATATACCAATTTAACCTTATCTTGATATACAGTGTGCGATAGTTGGTCTATGCCTAGTTTCTGCCATACTGTTTTCCAGTTTTCCCAGCATGTTTTTGCCAAATAATTAGTTCTTATCCCAGAAGCTGGAGTGTTTGGGTTTATCAAAGAGTAGATTGCAATAGTAATTGACTGCTGCGTCTTGTGCACCTAATCTATTCCAAGGATCTACTTCTCTATTCCCTAGTCAATACCAAATTGTTTTGCTGATTCCACTTTATAACATAGTTTTAAATCTGCTATGGCTAGGCCACCTTCATTTGCATTTTTTTATTAATTCTCTTGATATTCTTGACCTTTTTTTCTTCCAGATGAATTTTGTTATTATTTCTTTCTAACTGGATCAAATAGATTTTTGGTAGTTTGATTGCTATGACACTGAAGAGGTAAATTAATTTAGGAAAATAATTTGTCATTTTTATATTAACTTGGCCTACCCATGAACAATTGATATTTTTCCAATTATTTAGTTCTGATTTTATTTGTCTGAAAAGTGTTTTGTAATTGTGTTTGTATAGTTCCTAGATTTGTCTTTGCAGGTAGACTACCAAATACTTTATATTGTCTACAGTTGTTTTAAATGAAATTTCTCTTTCAATTTCTTGCTGCTGGGCTTAGTTGATAGTATATAGAAATGCTGAGGATTCACATGCATTTATTTTATATCCTACAACTTTCCTAAAGTTCATTTTTTCTACTAGTTTTTTAGTTGATTCTTTACACTTCTCTAAGTATATCATCATATCATCTGCAAAAGGGATAGTTTTATTTCTTCATTGCATATTCTAATTCCTACAATTTCTTTTTCTTCTCTTGTTGCTAATGAGTTTCTAGTAAAATAGCAATAAAGGTGATAACAGGCACCCCTGATTCTTATCAGAAAAGCATCTAGCTTTTCCCCATTACATATAATGTTTATAGATGGTTTTAGGCAGATACTATTTATCATTTTAAGGAAAACTTCATTCATTCCTATGGTCTCTAATTTTTTTTTTAATAGGAGTGGGTGCTGTATTTTGTCAAAAACTTTTGTCTACATCTATTGAAATAACCATATGATTTCTAGTTGTTTTCTTACTGATATGGTCAATTATGCTGATAGTTTTTTTAATAGCAAACCAGCCCTGTAGTCTTGGTATAAATCCCACCTGGTCATAGCATATAATCCTCATGATAAATTTCTGTAGTCATTTTGCTAATATTTTGTTTAAAAGCTGTGCATAGACATTCATTATGAAAATTGATCTATAATTTTCTTCCTCTGTTTTGGCTCTTCTTGGTTTATATATCAGTACCATATTTGTATAATAAAAATAATTTCATAGGAGTCTTTCATCTATTTTTATTTTATAAATAATTTATGTACTATTGGAATTCATTGTTCTTTAAATGTTTGGTAGAATTCACTTTTAAATCTAACTGGTCTGGGAGAGGTTTTTGTTTTCGTTTTTTTTTTTTTTTTCCCTTAGGGAGTTCATTGACGGATTGTTCCTTTTTCCCCTAAAATGGTGTTATTTAAATATTTTATTTCCTCTTCTGTTAATCTGGGCAATTTATATATTTGTCAATATTCATCCATTTCACTTATATTGTCACTCATATTGTTATACAATTGGGCAAACTAATCCCTAATTATTGTATTAATTTCTTCTTCATTGGTTGTGAATTCACCCTTTTCATTTTTGTTACTGGCAATTTAGTTTACTTCTTTCTTTTTCATCAAATTAACCAAAAGTTTATCCATTATATTGATTTTTCTCATAAAGCCAGATCTTAGTTTTATTTATTAATTCAACAGTTTTCTTACTTTCAATTCTATCCTTTGATTTTCAGAATTTCCCACTTGATATTCAACTGGGGATCCTTATTTTTTTTTCTTTTCTAGCTTTTTTCAGTTGCATGGCCAATTGATTGGTCTCCCTTTTCTCTATTTTATTTATGTAAGCATTTAGAGGCATAAAATTTTCTCTAAGAAGTGTTTTGGTGCATCCCATAAGTTTTGGTATATAGTCTTGCTATTGCCATTGTCTTTGATGAAATTATTAATTCCTTTTGTGATTTGTTGTTTGACCCACTCATTCTTTAGCATTAAATTATTTAATTTCCAATTAGTTTTTAGCCTTTATCACATGTAATTTTTGTTGCATCATGACCTGAAAGGGATGCATTTAATATTTCTGCCTTTCTGCATCGGATTGTAAGGTTTTTATGCCCTGGTAAATGATCAGTTTTTGTATATGTGCCATGTACCACTGAGAAAAAAGGTATATTCCTTTCTATTCCCATTCAATTTTCTCTAGAGGCATACCATATCTAATTTTCCTAAAATTTGATTCACCTTAATTTCTTTCTTGTTTATTCTGTGGTTAGATTTATCTAGTTTTGAGATAGGGAAGTTGAGGTTCTCCCACTCGTATAGTTTTGCTATCTGTTTCTTCCTTTAACTCACTTAATTTATCCTCTAAAAATCTGGATGCTATACCACTTTGTGCATATATGTTTAATGTTGATATTACTTCTTTGTTTATGGTACTTTTAGCAAAATGTAGTTTCCTTCCTTATCTCTTTTAATTAGGTCTAATTTGGCTTTTGCTTTGTCTGTGAGCAGGATTGCTATATCTGCTTTTCTATGTTACTTGAAGCATAATATATTCTGCTTCAGCCCCTTACCTTTACTCTGTGTGTATCTCTCAGCTTCAAATGTGTTTTTTTGTAAATAACACTGTAGGATCATGGTTTTTAGTCCATTCTGCTATCGACTTCTGTTTTATGGGTTAGTTCATCCCATTCACATTCACAGTTATGATTGCTAACTGTATATTTCTCTCCTTCCTATTTTCCCTTCTGTTTATACTTTTCATTCTTCTTTATCCCTGTCCTTCCTCACCAATGTTTTGCTTCTGACTACCATCTCCTCAATCTGCCCTCTCTTGTATCAGCCCACATCTTTATTTCCCCTTTGTCCTCCTTCTGCCCTCCCTTCCATCCACCCCCTTACTTTTCTTTCCTCTTTCTCCTCCTACTCTCCTATTGGGTAAGATGGATTTCTATACCCAACTTATTGTGTATGTTATTCCCTCTTTGAGCCACATCTGATGAGAGTAAGGACCAAACAATCCTCAACCACTACTTCCTCCTCTCCTCCCCCACTCTTCTTTCCCTATGGTAATAGATCTTTTCTACCTCTTCATGTGATGTAATTTGCCCTATTTTGCTTCCCCTTTTCTCTTCTCCCAGTACAATATTTTTTCACCCATCAACCTTTTCTTCTACCATTACATCAAAATCAAATTATACCCACACACTCTGTCTATGCGTACCCCTTCTAATTGCCCTAATGAAGAAACAATTCTCAAGAGTTACAAATATCATCTTCCTGTATGGGGAAGTAAAAATTTGAACCTTACTGAATAACAAGTTTTGTTTCGTTTTCTTTTCTTTCCTGTTTACTTTTATGCTTCTCGTGAGTCTTATATTTGAGGATAAAATTTTCTGTTCCACTCTGGTCTTTTCATCAAGAATGACTGAAAGTCCAGTATTTCATTGAATAGCCATATTTTCCCTTGAAAGATTATGCTGTTTTGCTGAATAGTTGACTCAGATTTTTCTGAGTAGTTGGTTTTAATCCAAAGTCCTTTACCTTCTGGAATATCATATTCTAAGTCCTCAGAGCCTTTAATGTAGAAGCTTCTAAATCCTGTGTAATCTTGACTATGGCTACTTGATATTTGAATTGTTTCTTTCTGGCTGCTTTCAGTATTTTCTCCTTGACCTGATAATTCTAGAATTTGACCAAAATATTTGTTTTCATTTTGGGATCTTCTTCAGGAGATGATTAGTAAATTCTTTAGTTGATTATTTCACTCTCTGGTTCTAGGATATCAGGAGTGTTTACCTTCATAATTACTTAAAAGATGTTGGCCTCCATCCTATCCTGCCCCCCCCATTTTTTCTACAGTTTCCTTTGACCCTGTCCTTCCTCAAAGTATTTGCTTCTGCTTACCTCCTGCTCCCATTTCCCCTCCCTTCTATTATCCCCCCTCTCTGATCTCTTTCACTCTACTTTCCTGTAGGGTAAGAGAGATTTTTATACCCACTTGGTGTGTATGCTATTTCCCTCCTTAAGTCAAATCAATCATGAGTCTTTTGGAGTTATTTCATGTTCTTGTTCTCCTGAGAAGAGCTAAGTCTATCAAAGTCAGTCATCCCACAATGTGGTTGTTACTTTGTACAATGTTCTCCTCATTCTGCTCACTTTAATCAGCATTAGTTCATACAAGTCTTTCCAGGATTTTCTGAAGTCCATATGCCCATCATTTCTTATAGCACAAGAATATTCCATTACATTCATATACCACAACTTGTACAGCTATTCCTCAATTCATAGGCATCCCTTCAATTTCCAGTTCTTGGCCACCACCAAAAGAGCTGCTATAAATATTTTTATACACATGGGTCCTTTTCCCATTTTTATGATTACTTTGGGATACAGCCCTAGAAGTTGTATTGCCAGATCAAAGGGTATGCACATTTTTATGGCCCTTTTGGCGTAATTTGAAATTGCTCTCTAAAATGATTGGATCAGTTCACAACTCCACCAATAATGCATTAGTGTTCCAATTTTCCCACTTCTCCTCCAATACCTATCATTTTCCTGTTTTGCCATGTTAGCCAATCTGATAGGTGTGATGTGGTACCTCAAAGTTATTTTGATTTGCATTTCTCTAATCAATAGTAATTTAGAGCATTTTTTCATATGACTATAGATAACTTTGATTTCTTCATCTGAAAACTGCCTGTTTATATCCTTTGACCATTTATCAAGTGGGAAATGACTTGTATTCTTATAAATTTGACTCAGTTATCTATACATTTTGGAAAGCAGGCCTTTATCAAAGACAGTGGTTATAAAAATTCTTTCCCATTTTTCACTTCACTCCTATTCCTGGTTGCATTGCCTTTGTTTGTACAAAACTTTTCAATTTAATGTAATCATATGTAATGTAATGTAATTTTTCATTTTTTTAATGTTCTCCATCTCTTGTTTAGTTATACCTTCCTCCATTCTCCATAAATCTGACAGGTAAACTATTCCTTGCTCTCCTAGTTTGCTTATAATATCAGTCATTATATCTAAGTCATGTACTCATTTGGATTTTATTTTTATATACAGTGTAAGATGTTGGTCTATGACCAGTTTCTGCCATACCATTTTACAATTTTGCCTGCAATTTTTGTGAAATAGTGAGTTCTTATCCCAGAATCTGGGGTCTTTGGGTTTTTCAAACAATAGATTGCCAGTCATTGACTACTATGTCTTGTGTACCTGACCGATTTCACTAATCCACCACTGTATTTCTTAGCCAGTAACAAATGGTTTTGATGATTGCTGCTTCATAATACGATTTAAGATTTGGTATGACCACCTTCCCTAGCATTTCTTTTCATTAATTTCCTTGATATTTTGGATCTTTTGTTCTTCTAGATGAATTTTGTTATTATTTTTTGTAGCTCTATAAAGTAATTTTTTGGTAGGTTGATTGCTATGGCATCAAATAATTTAGATAGAATTGTCATTTTTATTATATTAGCTTGACCTACCCACAAGCAACTGATATTTTTCCAATTATTTACATCTGATTGTATTTGTGTAAAAGGTGTTTTATAATTTTGTTCATATAGTTCCTGGTTTGTTTTGGCAGGTTGACTCCCAAATGTTTTATTCCATCCACAGTATCTTTAAATGGAACTTCTCTGTCTCTTGTTGTTGGGCTTTGTTAGTAATATATAGGAATGTGGATGATTTATATGGGTTTATTTTATATCCTGCCATTTTGCTAAAGTTGTTTGTTATTTCAAGTAGATAAGCAAAGAGTGATAGCTTAGTTTCTTCTTTGCCTATTCTAATTCCTTCCATTTCTTTTTGTTCTTATTGCTAAAGCTAATGTTTCTAGTACCATATTGAATAACAGTGGTGATAATGGATATCCTTGTTCCACCTCCATTCTTATTAGAAATGCTTCTACCTTATCCCCATTACGTATAATGCTTGCTGATGGTTTTGTGTAGATGCTACTTATCATTTTAAGGAAAACTCCACTTACTCCTATGTTCTCTAGTGTTTTTAATAGGAAGGGGTGTTGTATTTTGTCAAAAGGTTTTTCTGCATCTATTGAGTTAATGATATGATTAAATTCTACTTTTTAAGGAGTTGTTTTCTTTAGTGGATTTGTTTTGTTTTGTTTTGTTGTTGTTGTTGGTAGGTTGTTTTCTGTTCATTAGACCAATCGTATTTTTTAAGGAATTGTTTTCTTCAGTCAATTTTTGTCCTTCCTTTTCTAAGCAGTTGACTCTCTCTTGCATGCATATCATTTCTTTTCCCAAGTTTTCTTCTACTTCTCTTATTTGACTTTTAAAATGCTCTTTGAGGTCTTCCAAGAAGACTTTTGGGGCTTGAGGCCAATTTACACTATGCTTTGAGGTTTCATATGCAGGAATTATGACATTATTTTCCTTTTCAGAGTTTGTGTTTTGATGTTTCCTGTCACTGCCGAAGCTCCTTTTGGTTAAGGTTCTTTTCTCTTCTTGCTCATAATTTTGCCTATTTTGTGGCTTTTAAAGTCAATCTCTGCTCCTGAGGCACAGGGGCCACTGTCCTGAGCTTCTTGTGTTGGGGGTCAGGGACATGACCACAGAGCTTTGTGCTCTGGGGTCTCTGGTACTGGCAGTTGG
>JAQQSZ010004182.1:0-14229 GCA_028646595.1 Phalanger gymnotis | reverse complement strand
CCACTTTGTGGGTTCTGCAGTTCTAGAATTGGTTCAGAGCCATTTTTTTTATAGGTTTTTGGAGGGACTTGGTGGGGAGCTCACGCCAGTTTCTGCTTTCCAGCCGCCATCTTGGCAACATTCACTCATCTTTTTCAAGGAATTAATCAGCTCAACTGAGCAAACATTAAGTACCTTCTATATATAACATACTAAGCTAGGTGAGTTAAAAATATAAGTAATATATATATAAAAGAAGTAGTGCCTATCCCAGTGGAATTTTTACCCTGCTAGATAGAAATTTATACATGCGCATACATAATACATATAAATGTACATAAATATATGTGTGTGTATATACACACATATCGTGTGTATATATGTATATGTCTATATCTATATCTATACATACTTGTATGTTCTTATGTATTCATACAGATCTAGGACCTCATCAAAGTGGATACTCTCTCCAGTGATACATACTGCAATCCATTCATGCCAGCCCATTCTGTACTGTTCTTGTCCATGTCTTCCCATAGTTTGCTACAATGAGGTCAGCTCTGAGTATTGGCGGTTTAACATGATGTGAACATCGTTTTCATGGTAGAGATAGTACTAATCAAGGTTGGGGGTGGAAAGTTCTCCCCAACGTGTGGTTAAGGCTTCATGGTGGGCGTGCATGCTACTTAAGGTGGGTCTTGAAGAACAGATGAGCTTATAGGTGCATAGGATTTAGAATTCAAAAGAACTTTTCAATTTTAGCTATGAATATGGGAGTGGGAAAGAGCATATCAGAAACTAGAAATGACATAAGTAGAGACACAGTGATGGGGTAATAGCTCATATCTGAGAGATGCTAAGTAGAATAAATGGAAGGAAATTGTCTGAACAAAAAGCCTCAAAAAAAAGTACTGGAATTACATTCAGAGGTGGTTGTTCAGCCATATCAGAGTCTTTATGACCTGGCATGAGGTTTTCTTAGTAAAGATATAAAGATACTGGAGTGATTTGCCATTTCCTTCTCCAGTGGATTAAAGCAAACAGAGTTAAGTGACTTGCACAGGCTTTCACAGCTAGTAAATATCTGAGGCTGGATTTGAACCCAGGTCTTCCTGCTTCCAGGCCCAATGATCTATAACTGACCTTCGCATTGAGTACCCAAGTATACATCTTGGCTCCTCCAAGATTGCTTGTGTCAATGGAGATAAGTCACTTAACCTCTGAGAACCTAAGGATTTCTGGGTCTTACCACTACTACAACATTAGAATTTCTGGACATTTCTATCTGCTCTGATGCTGCACTTTCTTTTATGTGTTGTCTTCCCTAATTAATACCTGAACTCCTTGAGAGCAGGGACTGTCTCACTTCATTTTTCTTTTATCCCTAGTACATAGCACCATGCTTGGCATGTAGTAAGCACTTAATAAATGCTTTTTGCTCGCTTATTCATTCATTCCAAGTGCCTCAGTTTCTTTATCTTCAGAGTGAGAGGATCAGAACCAGAGGCTCAGTCTCCAAGGTCCTTTATAAAGCTCTAAATCATGTGATCTCTAAAACTAGAATAAAAATAAACCTCAGTAACTTAGAAACATATTCTTCTTATTGAATCTATCAGCTTATAGGTAAGAACTACAAATCAGAAAGGAGAAAGTGATCCTTCATTTTCACTTTGAATAAGACCATTGAGGAATAAGGCAGATAGCGCTGATGTCTGAATAAAACAGTTATATTTTAAAAGCTCTTGAATTAATGAAATGCTACAATTTTGAATTTATATACATATTTAAAGGGAAATTAAATTATATTTCCATAGCAACTATAGCATAAGTCCCTTATGCATATGTTTTATGTAAACATTGAAGCACAATACGGTGTCCAAGAACATTGGCCAAGAGCCAGAAGATAGCTACAGTGAGTAGATGTTGACAAATGAGCCAGTATCAAGAGTGCTTTTGGTCTTGTAAACTGACTTTCTGAATAGCTAAAATTATATTAGTGAGGACTTTAAGCATTACTCTTCCAAATTCATAATATAATTGGTAGGAATATATAGTTTCATTGAGACCTGTCTCAGGAAAATATGATGATTTCTGTGAATAATTTTCCCAGTTTGAAGAAGTGAATAGTCATCATTGTCGTTTAGAGGATGCTGCATTGGACTTGCCACTTTCAGTTCCACTTAGCTTCTAATAGACAGGGAGAATGGATAAACACTTTTCACTGTTTTATATTATTTGAATGTGGTAAAAAGAGGTTATAGGCACCTGGAAATTTTCTAGGGAATGTCTCCTGTTGCTATTTCCCATATTTGTCATACTTCTTGCTGACTCAGTGGTATTGTACCTTCAGCTCTTCATGCCTGGAATAAGCTCCCACCTGCCCTCTGCCTTATAAATTTTCTAAGTGAATGAATGAATACAAAATATTAATTAAATATTTATTTACTGTGTGCCAAGGACTGAACTAAATTCTGGACATGCAATTTAAAGAAAGATTATCTCTATCTCAAAGTGGTCACATTATAATTGGGCAACACAAGAGATGGCATAGAGGCTAGTCATCTGGTGGGAATGATGAAGTCTAAGAGTCTTTTAGATGAATTTGCAGATCACATGTCAGTTCTGGGGTTCTGGAGGGCATGGATACATGTCATCAATCTGTAAGACCTGGTGAACTTTAGGATTCACTACTGGGGCAGATGCTATTGTTCAGTGGTCCTCCCCTCAATGGAAGGTTTAAGGTTGGTAATCCCCTGCTCATTCAAATGGTGTAAGCCACCATGTCCATTCAGCAATGGTGGGTGGGAAACTAGAGAGATCTAGCACCCAAACTTTGAGGAAGGAAAAAGAATGAGGTACAGTGGTTGGAATAGAATGGGAACTTTAAGATAGTCACCTCCCACAAAAGCAGTCTTGGGATGATGGTGCTAAGTATTCAACCAGGAGGAGCATTGGCAGGACATTTGGAAGAGAAAGGCCTTCCCTATTTGCCGCCTTCTACTAGGCCCACCAGCTGGGCTCTTACCAGCCAAGTGAGGAAGCTATGGGTAAAGACGGCCTGCTTGCATTTTCCTTCAATAGTCATCTCCAAAAACCTCTGCTGATCTTTCAAATGCTAGGGCCTTTCTTGCCTCTGAAATTGCATCTTACAAACTTTGTATTTATGGAAAGTTTCCTTTACAGAATGGAGGCTACTTGAGTTCAAGGATGGTTTCGTTTCTGTCCTTGTGTTGCCAGGCCCTAGCACAGCTTCTGGAAAATAGGAATTTCAGAAATGCTTGTCAAGTTCAATTGAAAATGGGACTACCTTGCCTTTTTTTCAAAACTGGTAGGAGAAATACTTCATCTACAGTTTGAAATACGTTTGTTTTGTTTTGTTGTCCAGGTGAGCCGCAAAAAAGGGCAAGTGGAATGTATGTCTTCTTTTCTGGTTTCCTCTTTTCAATACCTAATTTTCTGTGATGGATATGCAATAATTTTGAAATAGTTTGATATAGTAGAATTAAATATGCTTAGATATATGCCTAAGCCTAAAAAATAATTTCTTTCAAGATTACACTCTTTTGGTTCATGCATTGCCTTTTTAAATCTTAACATTGATTTTTCTTGATTTAAGAATCCCCAGTGATTTTGTAGAGACTTGTTTTCCTTATTTTTTCTTGATGCATTTTTGGAACCTTAGGATTGGCAAGTTTTCTATAGGTTTTACAAAATCATAGACCTAGAGTTGGAGGGGCTTTCAAAACTTAACAATTATCACCCACACATCAATGAAAAATTTCTTCTATGTGGACCCCAATTAGTGGGTGTCCAGCCCCTGCTTGAAAACTTCCATTAAGGAGGGACTCGGTGATTTCTGAGATAGCCCTTGACACATTGGGAAATCTCTAATTGTTGGAAAGTTTCTCATTATATCAGACCAAAATTTCTCACTATGCCACCATTTGTCCCTAATTCTGCTCCTTTAGTGCCAACAGAGCCAATTTAATCTATTTTTGATGTGAGATCCTTCATGTACTTGAAGACATCTATCATCACTTTCCTCCCTCACCAGAAATCGCTTCTTTAAACTAAATAGCTCCAGTACTTTAAAATAACTCTCCCATGGCATGGTCTCTTGACTCTTCATCATGTTGCGTCGCCCTCTGCTGGATATATTCCAGATGTGTAATATGCTTCTGAATACGTTCTGTTCTCATAATCAACTCAGTATGTCAGCATTTCCTAGTCAGAATACACACACACACACACACACACACACACACGCACACACACACGCACACACACTCACACACACACACGCACACACACTCACACACACTCACACACACACACACGCACACACACACACACACACACACACACACACACACACACACACACACTTCTGGGCTCCATGTTTACATTTCCGTCGCAGGATCACAGAATCATAGATTTAATAGTGAAAATAGTGAAAGAGACCTTGGAGGCCACCAAGTCCTTTAATTCATACTAGGCTTTGCGGTCCAGTAATAGAAGCCCTAGATCTTCAAACTGGTATATAGCACTTCCTGCTCACCATTATGTTTATAAAGGTGATTTTTGGAGCAGTGTTTGTAGGGTTCCATTTATCCTTATTAAATGTAATCACATTAGCATCAACCTGCTCTTTGAGCCCATGGAAATCTTGTTGTTTCATGCCTCTGTCATTGGTTGTTAGCTCTTCCTGTCAGCCTCCTGTCACTTGCGTATTTGATAAACTTACATCTTTTCTTTCCTCTCTTACTGATGAATCCATCACCACAGGACCATGGACAGAGAAACAGGGACAATTGCATTGTCAGATGCTGCCTGAAGTTAGGAGATCCATAAAGACATTATACACTAGCAATGCAGTAATGTAAAGTAAATGGCAAGAACAATAAAACAAAGCTAGATAGTGAATAATGGTAATGACTGATACTGTCTCTATTTAGCAATGAGAAGAGGAAATGCACCCTCTTTCTTTTCATTAGAAAGGCAATGGAATGACAGGTCCAGAATGTAGCCTGCACTATCAAACATCATCAGTGTCTGCTCAGTTTGGCGTAACTACTTTTCTTTAATACAGGGGAAAGCTCATGGGGGTATAAAATATACTAGAAATAGCTGATATGAAAGCAAAATAAAAGCTATCTTTTTAAACAGTGATTTAAATAATTCTGTAGGTGTTTAAAATCTTATTTTGTAAACCTTATTGTTAATTCTGACCTTTTCCTATAACAACTTTAAATTTGTGTTTCCTGATGTGAGATTACACATTTGGAAATCCTTTTTTTATGGAAGGGTAATGTATTCTTTAAAGGTTTTTGCTGATTTAAAACCTTGGTATTGCTTGAGACACAAAACAGAAATCCAGAAAGTTACTTTTGAGGTTTTAATATGGCCTTCCATAATGTCCAGTTCCGTTGCCTTATTGTGATGTATAAGTGACCCTGGGTTCTTGAAGGCTGTGTCTCTAGATTTCAAGCTCTTCAAGGTTCTACCACTGCTGAAAGGAAGTTTCCGGAACTTAATATTTCAACTACATAAAAATGTTTACTGTCGGTACACTATATTTAAGATCTTTATCCAGTGACCAAAAGGTGAATATAATTACTATAGGAACTGAATTATATCTATTTTGATCTTTCCATTATAGATGAAATCAGAAAAGAGAAAATTAAAAGCATTTGAAGTCTCTAGAAGTTATCCTTGGAGAGGGAGATATAGGAATGAATAAGTTCATTTTATTATTTGTCTGAAGGCAAAAGGAAATGCCCTTTCATGGGACATTTGACAATCTTTTATTGTAGTGCTTATAAGTATTTGCCCAAACAGATCATATAAGAGAGTTATACAATTCATTTGTATAATTCTGGAAATGTATTGCTACCAAAAAGTACTTACATAGATATAAACACAAGGTAAAAAAAAAGACCAAATTATGAGGCAGTCAGCTGAATGTGGCCATGCTAGCCAATACTTTTATAGATGGGAATTAGCCTTTTGAGTGTTTTAGGAAGAAAACAATACTATGGGATGAATAGTGATAGGCCATGCTTTCAAGTGGCTTTTAAAAGCCTGTTTACATGTTTCCACAAGAGAGCATCAAAAAGAAATCTGACTTCTGAGGAGATATGAAGGCATATGGAATTGGGTTGCTCTTTACATCTCTGGCAGGGGGCTTGGAGCTACAAAAGATGAAAGGAATTACAGATTGCTTGATACAACTTCCAAGAGCAGAGAATGAATGTCTGCCAGGAAAAACAACTGGGCAGAGTTGGTTGTGGGATGATGTGGTGGAGGAGGAGGCTTTTTCAACTACTTGTATTTGTCCTCTCCATCCTACTACTATTGACTCATTTCCCAGGTTGTTTGCCAGGTATGGACATTCTTATTCTGCTCTGGGAAGCTGTAGCAAATGATCATGAAATATATCTTTTGTAGCTGAGCTCTTAGCCAGAGATAGCACTCTGGCAAAACACCACAGGTTTTTCTCTCTCTTTTTTCTGGATCTTCTTCTCCCTTTATTGCCTTTTTCTTTCCAATTATTATATCCAGACTAGGAAAGGCACAGTGGTTAATGGTGTGTATAAAGACATAACAAACATTTTAAACAAGGAAAGATAGCCATATATACCCATGCCCAGAAGGAAAATCTTTGGGATTCCCTAAGAGATCAAGAAGAGAAAAGAGATTCTTTATTACATCTTATCTTCTGGTTAGTCCATTGCGGAACAGAGGAGCCAGTCTAGGATATCGTCAGCAAAGTGAGTTATGCAAAAGTAGGTTAAAAGCATTAATGACATCTATAGTTTGTTCTGAATTTATGTCTTTTATGTTTCTGTAGAGCATTCTGTGGCAAAAAGTGGAGGCTCATATATATGTATATATGTATGTATATATGTGTACACACACACACACATATATATATATATATATATATATAATGCTCAGCACAGTGCCTAGTGCATAGTAGGTGCTTGCTAGATGTTTATTCCTTTTCTGTCTTCTTCCTAAGCTGTCTCTATAGTGTACTGACACTTAGTTAAGCTCAATATTGAAGAATAAAACATAGGAATGCACCATATGCATCTCTTGGATGTAATAAGGAAGTCAGCATCTTTAGTAACCAAAGACAACTTGGCAGAGTGTAAACCCTGTATATTTTGGTATGTGTGAAGGCATGACACAGCAAGTATACAGTATTATGTCTCTTTGCATAAATATCCCACTGGTGGTTTTGTTGACAGGGTGTTGGTATATCTGAGGAGACCAGAGCATACCCAAACAGAAACTATTTTAAAATTTAAAATGGAGCCCATGGGGTCAGAATTACACAAACTTTGTCAATTAAATTTTTTCAACATCACATTAAACTTCTATGAACTTTCTCTGAATTTTACAAATTGCCTATTATCTAGATAGTGCAACATCAATAGAAGCTTTTAAACTTTATAGCAGAATTCATGCTATATTCATTCAGTAACCATAATTGCTGGGTACATGGCATAATTGCTTTTTTTGCAAATATTTTATGAAGGAAAAGATAGTGGATTGAAGTTCCAGGGATACATTTGACAAGAAGAGTAATTGTGAACAAACCTACAATCAAGCATTCAACCTCTAGAAGATCTGGGCTCTACAAGCCAGTTATTCATACTTGATTTTTCTTGAACCTACCTCCAATCCTTCCATTTGTTTGGGCAAATCACATTTTTTCATGTGTTATTTTTCTCTTTATAACTTGGTTTCATGGTAGCATTTAAAAACAGAAAGACATCAGTTATTTTAATCTTTTTTTTTCCTCAAATTTTCTCAGAAAATGAATGTGAGGTAGAGAATCGATGAATTATCCCAATTTTGCAAGTGGGATCTGAGGCATGGTTTTCAATGATATATCCAAAGTCATGTGTATAAAATGCCACTTCTGTAAACCCAAGTCTCTGAAAATCTCAGAGTAATGCTATTAGATATCTTGTAAAATGCTAATTGGGAAATTTTGGGAAGAATACAAATTTCTCTGAAATGTAATTGGCTCTCTGGATATAAGAGTTATATCATATATAATATTTTAATAGATTAAATAGGAATAAACAGAAATTCAATGAACTTTATACATTCATTATACCACAGAATGTACTATTTTTAATAATAATATCCTTTAAATATTGGTATAATATCTTAGTTATATCAATGCATCTTATATTATTCTCTACTATATTTAAGTAATAGGATTATAAATTGATATTTTAAAAAGTATATAATCACCTTTAGCACAGTTGTACCAAGGAGTGGTAGATGAATATATTTAACTGCAATTTGTAATATAGCTTGGGAAAATTACAGAAATTAACAGCAATGTTTGGCCAAGATATTGATGGATGAGATGGATTGCTTCCCTCCCCACCCCATTCAAGATCCTTCTAATGTTTTAGATAAAGTGCTTTTCTCTGGCCACAGATCCCCTTCATCTGCTATGTCCTCCAGTAGAATTTAACTTCTTAATGGACTGGGCTTATATTTCTTTGTGTATTTGTATACCCAGGGCTTTGCATGGTACATGGCATATAATAGGGACTTTAAAAGGACTTTGCATTTATTTATTCATTCATTTGTAAGAGGGGGAGAGACAGAGTGCCAGTAATTTAGGATGATTACTATGGCAGTCCATGACCAAAGAATGATCCAAAAGCTCCAAGATGTATATTTAGGGAACGAGGAAAGTGAATGAAATAAGAGTAAGTTTGCTGAACTTCAAGATGATGTAATTTTGTCACATTCTTTAGAAAATGGGAGATGAGCTAAAATTCACTATATTCTTAATTTATAACTTACTGTTTCTCTTTTTTGACATGACTATGATACCTGTGCATACCTGTGCAGATGTAGTATTTGAATAGCAACAAGGCTTTAAAAATCATTGTTCATATTATCCGTGTAGAGAAATTGGAGATTTATGAAAAGGATGACAGTGTTCTTAGGAATGCTCACCAACCTAGCTCAAAGACAAGACCCAAAGAATGGGCATCAGTGTCAGTCTTGCTGGGCTTGTGTTGAGTCTTCAAGTGGAGTAGGATATGATTGCTTTTGTCCCTGTTTTGTTCAACAATTGGCTTAGATAAAGTAATAGATGATATTTTTTACCATTTTTCAGAATTGGAAAGTGTTAGCTTTGGTCGATGAGAACATCAGAATCCTCAAAGATCTTGACAGATGGAACACATGATCCAGTTTAATAAAATAAAATGTAATGCTTACAAATATAAGGTCCTTGTTGCTTTTCAGTTTTTTTTTTCAGATGTGTCCAACACTTTGTGATCCCATTTGGGGTTTTCTTGGCAAAGATATGGGAGTGGTTTGCCATTTCTTTCTCCCACTCATTTTACAGATGTGGAAACTAAGACAAGCAGGGTCAAGTAATGTGCCTAGAGTCACATAGTTCATAACTGTCTGAGGCTAGATTTGAAGATGAGTCTTCTTGACTCCAGCTCAGCACTCTATCCACGGCGCCACCTAGGTGCCCTTTAAAGTCCTACTCTTGGGTCGAAAATCAGTTGTGCAAGAGATATAGCTAGAGAGCAGCTCATGAAGAAGATAAGGGTTATCTTGAACTATAAGCTTATTATGAGTTTGTGACTCAGTTTTGGCCTTTCTTGGCAAAGCTATTAGAGGGGATGCTCATTTCCTTCTCCAGCTCATTTTATAGATGGAACTGAGGTAAACAGGGTTCAGTAACTTGTCCAGGGTCAAAGTGTCTGAGGCCAGATTTGAACTCAGGGAGATGAGTCTTCTTTACTCCAGGCCTGGGACTCTATCCACTGTACCACCTAGGTGAACTTACAGTTAAAAAGCAAAAAGCCTGGGTTCAATACCAGATTCTGAAACTTTGTAAGTTGTGACTATAAAAACTACTGTTTCTAGACCTGTTCTCCCCATCTGTATAATAGGAGTGATAAAATGTAGATTACCTCCCTGGCAGGATGGTTATGAAGAAAGTGTTTTGCAAGGCTTAAATGACTCTCTAGGTGTGTTGCTATTTACCATTCAGATTCAGACTCAGGAAGACATGGGTTCAAGCTTGTCCTCTGGAAGACCAAGGTTCAGGTCTAGCCTCTGACATTTTCTGATGCTAAGGAAATCACTTCCCTTAGGAAATTAATTTAAAAACGATCAAGGTTATATTACTTCTTTTTGATAATGCTCTAATCAACTTGCTAAGGTGATAAATTAGAGAGAAGGTAAGAATCCTATTACTAGAGAAGGTTTCCTCTTTGGGAGTTCCTATACCAAATGAAATCCTTATCTTGCACTCCTTATTATAACATTTTATCTTAATATTTAATGCAGTTCTGCTTACTAATATTTTTAAATATGCACATATATGTATATCAATAGATAGATTTCTTTTTCCTTCAAGGAAGGAAACAAGCATTTATCATCTACTCTGTACCAAACACCATTAAAAATATCATCTCATTTGACGCTTTCAACAGCCTAGGGAGGTAAGTGCTGCTACTATTCCCATTTTACAGTTGAGAAAACTGAGGCACACAGGTTAAGTGACTGGCTCAGAGCCACACACCTATTAAGTGTTTAAGTCCAGAGTAAAACTCAAGACTTTCTGAGTCCAGGCCCAGTGTCTCTGTCCATGGTACCATCTAGCTGACTGTACAACTGTATGGTAAACTCTCTGTTGTCAAGGAGTATATTTTATGTTTGTCTCATACCACATACTGCAACACTCACTCATTTTTTAATTGATTGAGGGTGATTTTTAAAACAGGGTAAACAGAACTAAAGAGGTAGTGGATTTCCATCCTTTAAGAACTTTAAAATGAGCATATATATTCATCTGGTAAGAATATGTAAGCATGAGCTCCCTGGAATTAGACTAATCCAGACAACCTTTCGAAGCTCCTCTTAGCAAGTTCATTCTTTGATTTAACATTCTGGTTTGGGAACAATGATGGCTGACTTGTTATGTCACTTTGCATGCATTTTTACTGGGGCAGTTGCTACAGGTATTTGTTTTGCAGCTAATTAAACAGAGGCCCAGAATAGCAAAGTGCCCATAGTCAGATCCATGCCTAGTAGGTATCAGAGGCAGCATTTGAACCCACACCTTCCAGACTCGCAATCTCATCCTCTTTCCACTACTTCACATCATCCCACATAAAGATAACTGATAACAAATGCTTTGTTTCCCTTTTAAGATTTTCAATTTTTTTTTCACTTATGTGAGTTTCTGTCAATCAATAATGTAGCTTCTCTGCATCACTATTATAACAGCCTATGACCTTCTGGCTTTGAGAATTTGTTACTCTTTATAGGTCTTTGATTTTGAGAACATATGTGCAACTTTAATATGTGTTTGAGGGGGTTTGCTTGCTTTTGACTTTGTCAAGGCAGAATTCCCTCCTTTGACACATACAGGTTGGGAGACCCCGGGTAAGTCACTTAATAAGTGTTCAAAAGACTCCTTAAGACTAGTTGGTTGTCTTTAGTTCTCGACGAGGACCAAAAAGATTTTGCTATGTTGGGGTCAAGGTAGAGTGTGTCCACTGTGGCTCATCAGAGCAATAAAAGCTCTACCCCAAGTCAGGCACAAAGAATTCATAGGAACATTTGGAGTGGAGATGTCTCTAAATTGTTGCCTCTCGCATTGGTTTTTAGCTACTGGAATTCTGCTTTGCTTAGAGAGCATGGCGACTTCTTTGATGTGGGCATGCCATGTTGGGTAGTACTGTACCTGCATCTGCCATGACTCGCAGAGGTTCCAGAGTTCTTCAGAGGGACCTAGAGAGTGTCCTTTTGTCACTTGTCGCAGGGAAGGACTGCCCTGCATTGGTAGAGGGAGTTGGCCCCCCAGGCTATCTCCTTATAACATCGAAATATCTTGGCCAGTCTCTAGCCCCATCCTTGCCTTTGTCTATAGTACTTTTTTTTGAAGGAATATATTTGAAGGAATATTAAAGAACCTAAGGAAACAGGTTTGATGTTTTTAGATTTGAAATTGAAATGATAACTATTCATCCATGATTCTTTTGTCAAATGTTTAAGTTTATAACAAATAAATACTGGAGAATTGCTATATAATTAGAATGTATATATACTTGAAGGATGATAGACTAGCATAGCTTAGTAACTATCTAATCTGTCATATAATGTTGTGCCCTTTGTCTTGAATTTCCAGAATGATACCTTTGAGCATTTCAGTTATCAGAATTCCTTCATTGCCCATCATTTTGAATGGAAGCTATTTTTTGCTTGTGGTCATTCTTTCAAAGAGGACTGGAAAACTCATGGTTCTGTTGCATTGAAAGCTTTCAGCTTTTGAATATCTTTTTTTGAGGCCATACTCTATGTTTATCAACCTTTTAGTTTGAAAATCACATATATTTTTGATAGTCCTTAGTGTTCTTAGACCTAAAGAGTTTCTGTCTTGCTAATGTAATTTCTTCGTGTCGCTGTTTATTCTCATTTTCAAAAATCTCCATGTATTTTCCCTTACTTATGTCAGCAAGTACTTACTGGCAAAAGATGAACTATGTTAGAAAATTCACAGTTGGTATTTTACTTTGGGGTCTGAACCAACACAGACTGTCAGTTTATCTGTAAGTGTCCTGGAGGATCTCTGGGGCCCTGTTATGTTGTGACTTGCTTTTAGTTATTGAACCTCACTGTCTGATGAAAGAATTTGCTCCAAATCTTCCTGACTCCAATGCTACTCTTCTATATTTTCTGCCAAGTTATCTGATGCTAAAGGGGGATAAATACATGATAAAACAACATTTCTGTTCAATGGAAAGGTCGGAGTCAGCCAGACTCTCGATTTGTGATTTGAATCAAGCAATTAGCAAACCCTAGATGTTTCTATTAATTCAAACACTCAGCCGATTGATGTTGAAGTAACTAACGCAGTGTTATGCCCTGATACCTTATCCAGGTGAGACTATCTCCACCGCATCAATTATTTGAAGGCTTTAGACAAGGTAAAACATTTTCTTGATCAATTTGGAAGTCTGCAAAAGCCCCTGGAAATGGCCTGTCATTGTATAGAAAGTAAATTTGTATAAAAATATATTGTGTAGAAAGTATATTTGGATTGGTGAGACTTGGTTAAACCCTGTAGGACTTATGTAAAATCTTCAAGCCAGTTTGGAATTGGCTTTTCAAGCTTCTAGCTGCTTAGTGATAAAAGTCTTCCAGTCAAACCCTGTAATGGTAAGCAAAGTAGGACTATTTCTTTTTCTTTTGGAGTGCTTCTCAGCACTTAGGCAATCATGTGCCTTTGACTAAGTCTTGCCTTTGTTTCCATCAAGAGTTTTTGATTGAATCAAGAGTCTTTATTGTGTAAATAAGTTCAATGTGTAGTTATATATAGAAGATATATCAGATTCCATGCTGTATTGGGCTGGGGAAAGGGGAAAGAAAATCTGGAATTCAAAGTTATGTGGAACTGAGTGTTGTAAACAAAAAATAAAAAATCTTAATTATAAAAAGGAGTCTTTGATGACTTTCTTAAGTCACAAGAAGGCCCAAGTCACATGGGTTTGAGTCACATGTTTGTGATATTCTCTGTGGGCTAACACTGAAGAAGTATATATATAATCTGAGTTTAGAATTTTGCTTTGGGGGGCTCACACATTGGAAGAGTGTTCATGCGATTTGGTCACACAAGACTTTGGGAAGCCAATAAGGAGCCCCTTGGCTTTGAAAACCCAGATATTGGTGCTTCTCCATCTGGTAACTATGTATGTATTGCTATGGACAGACAGTTAGAAGCCCTGTCTGCTGATTTGTGCTATTTGTTCTGTTTATATTATTTCTGTTTGTAATTTCTGTTTGTGTTTTCGCTGAAGTTCAGGGTGCTGACGTTTTCCCCTGAACTAAGTGAATGATATATTTATGTTTAATTAATATGAGATTGTAAACTCCTTAAAGTTGCTTTTCTTAGAAAAGCAGACCAAAAAACGTGTGCTAGCAGCCCTCCTGTGTGCTTGGCATTATTGGTCTTACACCTCCACAGCAGCTGCTAGTAACACTGATGATACAAACCCTTGGAAAGGAATTGTTTGGAAGAGAGATCTCATCCCTTCTACAGTGCTTGGCCAGAAGAGGACCTTGTAAAATTTGAAATGACCATAAGAATTTGGATTTTTCATCTACATTCCAGAAACATCTCTGGAGCAACTGAAGGAAGGGTTTTCATTGAAAGCCAAAGATAAATTAGACACACTGAGGAAC
>JAQQSZ010004181.1:0-14229 GCA_028646595.1 Phalanger gymnotis | reverse complement strand
AATCAGTCCTGAAAAATAAAAATATTAAATAAATAATAAAAAAAGAAACTCATAGAGGCAGAAGATGGCCTAACAATTTTAGGGAACATTTCGGGTTCCAACACAATTGGAATGTGTAGCACAGGTTAGGATAGAATATGAATAAAGCTAAAAATGATCAAAGCTAGAGCATGGAGGGAATTACATGCTAGGCTAAAGATGCCATGCTTTATCATAAATGCAAGCTGAACATTTTGGAGGGACCAACAAGATTGTCAGAACTATTTTTCATAGGTACCACAGATGCTAATGCAATTATGTGGCACAGTAGATAGAGCCTGTCCAGGGGTCAGGAAGATTCATCTTCTTGAGTTCAAATCTGGCCTCAGAAACTTACCAGCAGTATGACCCTGGGTAAATCATTTATCCCTGTTTGACTCTGTAAAATGAGCTGTAGAAGGAAATGGCAGACCACTCCAGTGTCTTTGCCAAGAAAACCCCTAATGACTTGCTGAACAGTTAGACATGATTGAAAATGACTGAAAAACAACAATAAATGCAGATATCAGATGCTGACCACCTCTCACCTGGACTATTGCAATAATCTCCTAATTGGTCCCCTTGGTTCTATCTGCCCCTATCCAACCCATATTTTGCATAGCTGCCTAAGTTCCTGAAACCCAAATCTGACAGTTACTCCCTGACTCTAAACTTGAATGACTCATTACCTTTAAGTAAATACAGTTAATTAGTCATTCAACAAACATCTATTATCATTTATTATACATAAGACTCTATGCCAAATAGAAACTTCCCTGTTTGACACTGAAAGTGCTCCACAATCTGATTCCAGGCTACTGTGTCTTTCCAGATGTTTTACACATCATGAGTTCTCTTCACAAACTCTGCATTTCAGCTAAATTTGCATTCTTAGTTTTCCTCGCATGCAATATTTCTTCTATTTTCTCCATACCTATATCCTATATATTTCCTATGAGTGGAATGTATTTCTAATTTTCCTCAAATTTCAATTAAAATGGCCTATATGATGCTATTCAAGATCTGCCCAAATGCTTGTCTATCTGCAAATTTTTCTTATTTTTTGCATATATTTTGTACATCTATGTATATGCATCATCTTCTTAATAGAATATGAATTCCCAGTTGGCCTAGGACTGTTTTCATTTTTGTCTTTGCCTCCCTAATACTGAGCATAGTTCTTAGCACAGTAAATATTAAAGAAATCATTGATTGTTTGATTAAGATTGCCTATTTCAACAGCTATGAGGATGGATTAGAAAGGGGGCAGAGAGGAAGCAAGAAGATAAAGTTTAAGATTCTTACAATAGGCCAGTGAAGTGGTGAAGATTTGCATTGGAGCAGTGGCTATGTGAGTTGAGAGAAGGGAGAGATGCAAGACATCATGTCTGAGTAGAAATATTGACAGGACAAATCAATCACCCCACAAATATTTTTCCCAAAGGTAATAGGGAACCATTGAAGTTTGTTGAGTAGAGGAGTAACTTTGTCAGCCCTCTGCTTTAGGAAAATCACTGTGAAAGCTGGGTGGAAGATAGAGTTGAGTGAAGAGACACTTGAGTCAAAGAGATCAATTAGTATTCTATCAATGTAGTCAAGCAAAGAGATGAGGGATGCTTAATTAGAGTGGCAGTTGTGTTAATGAAGACAGTACCTGGTTGAATGTACGTGTGTGGTGGGGTGGGATAGAGAAAAAGTGAAGAAAGATTTATATTGTGCCAATCACTGTGGTAAGGGCTTTACAAATATTATCTCATTTTATTCTTGTAACAGTGCTGCAGGATAGGTGCTCTTATCTCCATTTTGCAGTTGTGGAAACTGAGGCAAACAGAGGTTAAGGGACTTGCTCAGGCTTAGACAGCTACTAATTCCCCGGGGCTTGACTTGAGCTCATGTTGTCCTAACTGCATCATCATCCAGCTGCCTCAATTAAAGAGAGGAAAGAGACAAAACGAGGCTGAGGTTTTGAATCTCAGTCATTGGGAGTAAAATATTGCCATGAACTTAAAGAGGGAAGTCGGGAGGAGAGGTGGCTGTAGGGAAAATTTTAAATTGAACTCCTCAGTGCATAGCAGAGTCAGTATTCCCTAAATGAAATATAAAGCAGTTAATATATTGCATTATTTTAAAAATCCTTAAAAATAGTATTACACTTCAAATAAATGAGTGACTGTGCCCCCAAATAGTATCAGCGTAGATTTATTATGCTCTTAAAATATGTACATAATTTGTAATTAGATGCTTCTAGCTCCTTATTCATTTAATTCATTAAGTACTTTACAAAACTAACACAATGCACTTTGAAACTCAAGTTATTCACATTATTTTAAGAGCCATATTTTCTACACATTAGATATTCATTTGCATCTTTTGCAGATGTTCTAAAAATTCTACTTAGACTTATCATATTCAAATGGCTTTTTGTTGTTTATTGGTCCAGATCAGTAATTCCATCACTGTGGGGAATTTCTGGCATAGAATCTGCCTCCACAAACACAGGGAACTTATATGTAACTCATAGCCTTATATAAAAATAACCTGAGAGAGTTAAGGTAACTTAGCTTGGGTCACAAAGCTTATAAATGTCTGAGGCATTGTTTGAGCCCATGTCTTCCTATACCCAAATCCAATATTCTACCTAATGACCTATTTAACCTTCTCTAGTCTTAGAGAGTTTTCCCAGAGATACTTAGAAGCTGTGATTTGCCCATGGGCAAAGTGAGTATGTGTGGAACTAAAACTTGACTGTGACTTCCAATCCAGTGGTTTTGTTCATTTGTTTGTTTAACTGTATAGTCCATTATATATAAAGTCTTTTTTATGTCACTCTAAAATCTTATACTCTTACAATCACATTTTAATAAGGTGTGTATGGGTGATCATATTGGAAGAAATAAAAGCTTTCTTGTGCCCGATACCTTAAGTGTTTATCTGACAACTGTATACCATTTTTTTCTATATCTGTGACAAATTAGGAAATAAAATAGTTAGATATCTCAGAGTCAGTCCTGGGTAGGGGCAAAATAAACAAAAGGAAAAGTGATATTTTTGGATCCCTCCCCAAATCAGACCCAGTCTTTGTGAGACCAGCCTAATACATATGTTGACATATGCATATTTGCCAAAGAGTAGGCAATGGGGCAGGGTGGTAACATGGATAGGGTGCTGGACCTAGAGGGAGAAAGATGAGTTTAAATTCTGCTTCAGACATTTTCTAGCTATATGACTCTAGCAAAGTCACTTTATCTCTTTCTGTCTCAGTTTTTGCATCTAGAAAATGGGAATAATAATAGCATCTACCTTCCAGGGTTATTGTGAGGATCAAATGTCATAATATTTGCAAAGTGTTTTAGGAGCTTTTATTGCTAAATAAAGGTTTTTATTATTCAGATCTTACTGATATAATCCCTCCTCTGAAAATTGGGTTTTTTTTTTTGAAAGATAAAGTAGGCAGAGATGTGATTTCATCAACGTAAATTACTTGCATAGAAACTCCCTTCACAGATGTAGATTGACAAGTTATCTTCTGTAATGGCTTTGGAGGGTTGTGGCTTGCCTGGGGGCACTGGGAAATCAAGTAAATAGCCTATGGTCTTAGAATGAGTATGTGCCAGAGTCAGAACTCCAATGGAGGTCTTTCAGATTCCAAGTCTGTTCTTTCATCCATTTAATTTAATTCATTTAATGCTACCTCTCATCATCATCATCACCATCATCTTCATCAATTATCCCTGTTAGCTCATTTAAAAATATTTTGATGGGGCTTAAATAGGAAAAATAAACTGAAAAAGTCTCTACATTTCTCATATTCTTTACTATTTAATGTTCCTCAGACTATCGTCTGGGAGATTATTAATTTTTCTAATTGAATAAAAATATTCCCATGTTAACTCATGGTACTGTCCCTCAGAGCATCCTCAAACAAACTCCAACGACAAACAGGATGCCCAGCATCAGTTTTATCTCAGCCTGTTTGTGCCTGACTTTCATTTCTTCTCTTAGGCTTCTCTATTTTAAATGACTTCTTTTGTACACAATGGGAGGCTATGAGCATTTGGTGTGGTGACAACCATTAAAAATATTGTTCTTAAATTTTTATGGATCAATGTTATTTCTGGGAAATTTTACACAAAAAATCTCTCTGAAGTGATGTTGAAGTGTGAGTACAGTTTATTTATTGAAATCTTAAGAGTATTGGGGAATTATGATTGTTATTAGCAATTTCATTTTATTCTTCCTATTTCTTTATTATTTTGATATTTACATATGACTAGACTGTTTTTCAAGGACAGCTTTTAGCTATGTAATCTACTTAATACAATGGCAATATTTTAAACACAAAATAGGATAAAAAAGATGGAAAAATTATTTTATTTAAATTCTATTGATGTTTCTTAGAATAAAACTACCACTTTGAGCATTTCTGAAAGACTTGTGTGTGTTGGTGTTGTTTATTTTTCAATGAAAGAAATCATTTTGCCTTGAAGCATTTACAGGAAGCAGCAAGAATTATGTTTCCTAATGGTTAATTGCTCATCTACTCTATTTCAATACCTTTGGGAAATGATCATTGTGGGCATGCTTAATACATCATAAAAATGACCTCCAAGTTAGCTGAACAAAATCCCTCTGCTACTTTAAAAGTTAAACCCAACAACTCCCCAAAGTGTTGACTGTCCTAATTCATGCCTGATTCATAGGGTAATAAGATCAAAATTACCAGAGCCTACCAATATTAATTCATTTGCTTAGGAAGAAAATTCTACTGAAGACAATTGATAATTCCATTCCTTTCTGTTTGTCACCACAGCTAGCAAGTGTATGTGCTCTAGTGATATTTCAAGGCACTTTGGGCAAGGTAGTCTTCTATAGCAGGTATTTTTCCCCCTGTCTTTCAGTGCTAAAAGATTACCCAATTCCTCATATTCCCACTCCCTTTAGACAGGAGCTTCAGAAAGAAATGTCTAGCAGGTGCAACACATGGAGTTTTAATAATTCCTCCCTCATTCGATGGTCATAATTCCCGTGAAGACTGATGGCTTGGGGAGCAGTGGAGCAGTCTCTGTGGAGCCATATGATCAGCAAAATAGTGTAAGAATCTCTTCAATGACTCATTTTCCTCTAATGCAGTCATTGCTATGCTATCATGAGGACATTTATTCCTTCACCTTCAACTTATACATGAAAGGCAGACTCAAGAAATGCTTTCATTATGGAGACCTGCTTTCATGATTTTAAAAATACAAACAAAAGTGCTTTCTAATCTCCATGACAAAATGTCATACTATAGGTAAGCAATTATTTCTTGAAAACAGCTAGATGAGGGATATAGAAAGACATAGCAAAAAAAAATTCTGTTGTAAAGAAGACTGATTCTATCCTTCCATGATCTATACCCTATAGTCAGTCATTAAAAAAAAAAATCTCTACCAATGAATCCATTTCCATATTGAACTCCTCTGCTGTTTCCATGCGAATGACTAATCCCAGCTAACCCCCAACAGTCTATTTTAGCATATCCTACTTCCAGGAGAAAGCAAGGCTGATTTAATTTCTTACACAGTCACGTTACCTAACATCAACTGAGCACATGTTACTGTTAAGCACTCCCTATATTCAAATCTTATTAATCTCATGTCCTCTTTCACACAGAAGTCAGCCACCTGATCCTCTCTACCAGCAGAGGAAGTCACCTCCTATTTTTCTGAGAATACTATCACCACTGAGCAAAATCTGTATAAATTCTCTTTTCACCTCTTTCTTTTCTCCCAATTAAAAAAAATAGTATTTGTCAAGGATGACCTTTCCACATATTTCTTTTATCCCGTGTCTTACGAGGCCTTCCTACATTGATTATTCCCACTTCTTTTTAATCTTCAACATTTTCTTCTCTATCAGATCCCACCCCACTCCCCAAATATGTATAAACAGGTTCAGCTCTCTCTTACCTCCTACTACTCTCTTGTGATATCGTCCTATCTTTGTCATCCCCTTTGATTCCAAAAGGAATAAAAAGTAGATTTTTTTTCTGTTTTTCTGTTTGCTGACTAAATACTAAATGAAACATTTGCTAATAAATCCAATGGCCTCAGTGGTCATCCTTACATGAAAAGTTCTTCATACATGTGACTAGCAGAAAGCTAGTAGGGATAGCCAATATACTGGTTTGCAGAATCAGAATTCAAAAAGATCTTGAGAGGAGTATGGCATACTGAGTAGAATGTTGTCCTTGGACTTGGAAAAGACTTCATTGCAAATCACACCTCTAACACTAGCTGTGTGATTCTGGGAATATCACTTAAGATTTATGGGCCTCAATGTCCTCGTCTAGGAAATATGCATTAAAATACCTGCAGTTTCTACCTCATGGGGTTGGTGTGAGGTTTGGATGAGGTTCATATATGTAAATCACTTTTGAAACTTTAAAGTGTCATCTGAATGTCAATTATTTTTATCTTGTCAGGATAAATCAACTCCTCCAATAAGATAAAAGTTGATAGGGATAAATTTGGAGTTATTCATTTGTTTAAAGCAGTTTCAAAAGTAGAGGATGGGAAAGTGAAATATCAATTAAGTTGGGTGTCTTTGATTGAGTCTTATTAGGGGCTAAGCCCCAGGGCCAATCTCCTATCTATTAGGTGCTAAGCTGTGAAGCTCTCAGGGCCTCAGGGTCCTAAGAGGAGTTGCTAAGACCAGAGCCAATAGTAACAGCCTCATTTCTGGTTGCTCAGATGATGTTTGACAATGGGTGAAGAGTGCATAAAAAGTGAGAACAGAGAAATTTGCTTAGGGCTCTCACTCTTGGCAGTATGCTGATCTGGAGACTCTGGGCAGCTGAGGTTAAGAGCCCTCCAGCTTGTAAACCCAGATGTTCGGACTACTTTAAACTCTGGTTACTGTGCATTGAGATTTGAATCAGGCAAGGTCTGTCTGTTGATGTTTGTAATTAGTTTGTATTTGCTCTGAAGTTCAGGGTGCTGGCCTTTTCCCCTGAACTAAGTGAATGATGTTTGTATACTGGATTAAAGTAAGACTGTGAACTTCTTAATGTTGCTTTCCTTATTAAAGCAGATTAAAAGAACCTGTGTTGGCAGCTTTCTGTGTGCTGGTTGCTGGTGGGTCTTACGCATCTTTAGCTCTTTAGCAGCCGCTGGCAGATTCTTGCAACAGAAAGATATAGAGTGTTTTTTTTTTTTTATAAAAAAGGCCAGCGGACTTTAGTGAACTGTGAATTCAGTATGAATAAATCGTGTGACCTGGTGCTTAAAAGAGCTAATATGAGCACCATTTTAAGGAATAATATTAAAGTGCTGTATTGGCAATAAAGATGGGTTTTAGCACTCATTCAATCAAGTGTCCTTGAAGTGTTTGGCCTTTGTTTCCTTGATTAAATTAGGAGTCCTTGATGGCCTCCTTGCCACAAGGGAAAGCCTGGTTTACATGGGTTTGAGTGACATGTTTGTGACATTAGAGGCTTTTAAAACACGTGGGTTAAAGTTATATTTCTGTGACACTTTTAGGTCATGTGGGTGAATTATGTGACTCACTTCTGATCCTGAGCAGGACATATAAACCCAGAAGTTGGCTTTCTCCCTTGGATCTCTGAGCCACAGCAGGAGTGGTTCATGACTCTGGGCCAGCCATCGTCGAGCTCCTGGCTGAACTCGGATTTTGATGATTCCTTGGTAATTATGAATTGTATTTGGTCTGTTTATAAATGTATGTTTTTAATTTGTTTGTATTTTCTCTGAAGTTCAGGGTGCTGGCTTTTTCCTCTGAACTAAGTGAATCATATTTGTATGTTTGATTTAATTGAGAGGCTTAACCCCTTAACGTTACTTTCCTTAGTAAAGCAGATCAAAGAGCCTGTGTTAGAAACTTTCTGTGTGCTAGTTCTTGGTGGTTGTTATGCCCCTACAGCAGCTGCTTGCAGATTTTTGCAACAAGTGCTCACATTTTATACTCGATCAATTACTGTAATTAATGTCTTCCATGTATCATACATTGTGTCAGGGCTTGGGGATATAAATATAAAAGTGAGATGATCCATGCCCTTAAGGGGCTGACGTTCTTGTAGTAGAATAGAAGGAGCTCACAGATAAATGCTGGTGTGTATATTTGTGTGGATACACACACATATATGTACATATTCATATATGCACATACACAAATGTGTGTATACACACATGCGCACAGAGTAATGGGGCAGGACACTAACAGTTATGGAGCTCAGAAAAGGACACTTCAGAATTGAAGGGAGCTGAGGCTTCCAGGAAACAGAAAATTGGAGGAAAAATATTCTGAGCTTGTGAATCAGCTTCTGCATAGGTAAGGAGGAGAAAATCAAAATGTCTCTGTTGGAGAATAGGAAGCAGGTGTCTGGCTAAAATATAGACTAAGTGAAGGGGAGGAAAGTATAGGTGGCATAAAGATGAGAAAGCTGTATGTGGTGACAGGGACAATGAGATCAGATCCTGACTCAGATACTTAAGAACTAAATAGCCCTTATCTTCTAAGTTTAAATTTCTTCACTTAAAATATAAGGCTAATAATAGCACATAACATACAAAGTTCTGTGTGATGACAAAATACTTGCAAAATGCTACCCAAATCTTAAAACATCATATATTCTGGCTGTTGATCAGCCTGGAAAGAAACAAAGCAGCAGAACAGCCAGGAATGCAGAATAGGAGAAAATAATATATCTCACCACCCTCCACAACTACTGTGATAAATATCTAAAAGGATGTCTAGACCAAGCAGTGTTGGGAAAATCAAAGGACATATCACAGTGGGTCATCATTTTAGCCTGTGATCACAAGTTTGACTTAAAGGCAAATGGTAAAGTCAAGAATTGTGGAACAGGGGTGAGTCGAGATCTAGGCCTCAGAACCTGAGTCAACAAATCGAGATGAACAGATGAGCCATTGTAGCTGAATCAAATCTAGTATCTCTCATAGTAAAGGCCAGACTTATTCCGTCGCCCTGGCCAGCAGTCTGGGGTGTCCCAGAGGGACTGGAAGCTCCATGCTAGGCCAGTCAGGCTGCCAGGTTATACGAAATAGGGCAATTAATAAACTGTGCATGTCCTTTGACCTATGTGATGCCACAACCAGACTTCTACCCTATAGTGGCTCAGAACATATACATACACACATACATACATACATACACACATACATACATACCTACATATACAATACATACATAGGTACATATTATATACATACATTTATATATATGTATATATATGTGCATATATATATATATATATATATGATGTTTTATGATTTGGGTAGATTTAGGCAGTAATAAAAAAGAAGAAATTGACCCATATGTATAAAAATAAAAATACTACCCTTTTTTAGTAGCAAAAAAGTGCAAACTTAAGACTTACCCATCAATTAGGCAAAGGTTGAACAAATTATAGTATCTGAATGTACTCAAATATTATCGAGCAATAAGAAATAATGAAAGGGATAATTGCAGTGAAACCTGGTAAGGCTTGTATGAACTGATACAGCATGGAATAAGAAGAGCAAGGAGAACAATATCTACATTAACAATACTATTAAATCAAACAATTGTGAAAGACTGAACAACTCTGATCAACAGAATGACTAACTATAATTCAAGACATATAATGATGAAACATGTTACTTCTTTACAGAGAAGTTATGGATTCAGAATACTTCAGAATTCTTCATTCTGAATTCATTCTGAATTCTGAACATTCAGAACTTCATAATTCAGAACAGTAGATACTACAATATATGTATGTGACTAGAGATAAAGATTATGTTGTGATAAGAAATGATGAATATAGATGTGTATATATATTTATAGCTATATATATACATAAATATACATATACATATATGTGGTGATAGATGCATACACATGCTCAAATTATGAACAAAGTATGATACATATATATAGACAAAAACTATATCGTGATAAGAAAATATGAATATATATGTTATATAGGTACACATATATTTATACAAATTTGTATGCATTTCATATATATATCACATATGTACGATTATAAGTATATTGTATATATAAATATGTGTGTAGATACATTATCAGTGGATAAATTTGATAGATAGTTATGCACACATATGTAAGGATATTGATAGTGCATGAATTCATTTTCCTTAACACTGCAAATTTATTACAAGTGATTTTTTTTATTCATGTTGTCTAATGGAGAGGATGAAAAGAGAAATTATATTTTTGTTAATTGAATATAACAACATATAATTTAAAAATGAGACATAGAATGGAGCTAAACTGTGGAGGAATTAATATTTCAACCAAAATACTTAGGCTAAGAAAATGATGCTTTGTCAGCAGCAAAATGGCATGGTCAGACATGCCTTAGGAAAATTAATTTTGCAGCTTTGGAAAGGATGATTTAGAGTGAGGAATGACTGGACAAAGAGATATCAATTTGGAAACTATTATAACAGGTAAGATGAAAAGGAATGAGGGCCTGGATTGCAGCGATTGGGGTGTATGTAGAATTAAGGGGACAACTGCAAGAGCAATTAAGGAGGTAGAATCCACAAGGTTTGGCAATGGATTAGATATTGGGGTAGAGGGTTATTGAGAATTAAGAGTCAAGGATGATTCCTAGGTAACAAACCCAAGACATTGAAAGAATAATGTATTTCCCAGCAAAAATCAGTCATTTTTGTTGTTGGTTCAGTCATTTCAGACATTTCTAACTCTTTGTGACCCCATTTTGGGTGTTCTTGGCAGTAGTACTAGAGGGGTTTGCCATTGTCTTCTCCGAATCAGTCATTTAACAAACGTTAATCAAACACAATCTATATGCTAGGAACTGTGCTAAGTGGTATAGATAAAAATGCAATAAATAAAAGATTCTCTATTAGTAATGAACTTACATTTTGACAAGGGAGTAAGCGCATATATTAGCATACATGGCATGTGTATACACAATAAATATAAAATGGGAACTGAGGAGAGAAACGTAATTGGTTCTGTTTTAGGGTATGGTGAATTTAAGTAGTCTGTGGGTCATTGAGGTAGAAATATCAAGGGGGTAATTGTGAAATATTGAATTACAGGCCAGTAGAGTGATGGACACTTGGTATATAGTCACTATCTGGAGTCATCTGCATGCAATTGACTGTTGAATCCATGGGAATTAATGAGTTTTGAGAGAGAGAGAGAGAGAGAGAGAGAGAGAGAGAGACAGACAGACAGAGACAGAGAGAGAGAGACAGAGAGAGAGACAGAGAGAGAGAGAGACCCAGGGCAGGGTGCAAAGTTATACCTTCATGTGAGCAGTATGTTGAATAATAAACACAGCAAAAGAAGAAAGAAAGATTAGGAAGAGTCCCATGACAGAGCAGATTCAAGAGCAAAAAAGGAACCAGAAGTAGTGGGTAGCCTTTCCTTCCACAACTGAGGAAAATGAGGTCCATAGAGCAAAAGGAGTATTTAGAGATTAAGTCATCTTATCATTTTAGGAAACTTTGTCTGCAAGTGCTCCAGGATATTAAAGCTCTTCAGGAAATATGATCTATAGAATTAACTCAATACTCAAGACGTGGTCTTGACCTCTCTTTAGCATTTGATGCAACTGATCAACCCCTTCATTAATGATCTTTCAAGTCCCTTCCATCTCACCACATTTGCATGAAATGAAGAGTGACTTGCCCATGGGCATACAAATGACAAAAGGAGTCCTTGGTCATAGAATATTTTTCTGATAACTTAATCACCTTGCCACAGTTAAGGCTTAGTGATAACTTGTCCAAGTGAACCTGGTACAGTCCTCCCTTATACTTTCTTCAAAATGTTTGAGAGTGGACTGCCTATGTTGCTTTCCTAATCAAGAAGCTTCAGTGGCTCCCTATTTCTTGTAGAAAAAAAGTAGAAAGTCCTCTGTACAGAATTTGATTTTTTCAAAATCTCTCTCTAGCCTAACTCCTTGGGCTGATTACATGTTATTATCTTCGTGTACTCTATGCTCCAGCCAAAAAGACCCACTTGCTATTCTCCACACTTAAGGTAACTTCCTATCAGCCTTGTTGAAGATAACTCTTGTGCCTGGAATGACCTTGCTCCTCATCTGTGCCTTATGTAACTAGCAATTCTACTTGGGGGTCAGCTAATGTGCGACATTTTTCAAGATGCCAGTCTTGGCAGTTAATACCACTTCCCTTGAAACCAATTTGAATATATTTAGAATATATTTCTTATTCAAGAGGTAGCTGTGGTAAATTAACTAGAGTTAGTCTGGGAGTCAGTCAGACCTGGGGTCAATTTCTCTCTAGTAAATACTACCTTTGTGATGCTGGGTGAATCATTCAGTTTCTCAATGCCCCAGGCAATTTACTAAATTACAGAGTAGTGGACAACATACTTCAAATTTCTTATATCAGTGAAACCACAGGTGAATATATATTTTTTTTCTCTCAACCCTACACCAAGAAGAATGTAAGCTTCCAGTGGGCAGGGACTTTTTGCTTTTATATTTCAGTCACCAAACTGATTAAAAGATTCATTAGGATGCTTTCCCCCTCAATCTGCCATTACTTATACCAGTTTTATTTAAGTTAGTGAGAACTAAAAGAGGAATATTTCACCTAAAATCTTCCCTTCACTACAAGATCATAGTCTAACTTTATATCAAGCAATGGTCAAATGAAGTGAATATAGACTCTACATAAAAACAAAAAAAAAATTCTCATGTGATTTGCTTAATTTTTTCCCTAAAAATTGATGCTGTATATAATCTACCTTTCATTTTTCTTTGCAATGTGTTTTTAAGGAGAAATCTGTTACCTGACATCTATTCAAGGGTAGGCTACAATCTCATATTTTAAAATTTCAACTGTGTTGTCAGATATAGTAAAACATCTGGAAATCATCCAGTTTTTAACATTTTAATGGTTTATGAAAACTGTGTTTTCTATCACTTGATTTCTTTCTGAAAATTTATTATTTATTCTAACATTTAAAAAAAAATTGAGTCTTAAATTCTCTCCCTCCCATTTGCTTCCCCCTTACTCACTGAGAAGGCCAAAAAAATATGATATTAATTATAGATGTGTAATCTATATCAAAAACATTTCCACATGAGACATAATAAAAAACAAGAAAAATAAAGTGAAAAAATTATATTTCAATTTGCACTCAGAGCTTATCAGTTCTCCCTCTGGAGACAGATACATTTTTTAATCATTAAGCCTTTAAAATTGCTGAGTTATTGTGGTGATAAGAACAGCTCTTTCAGAGTTGATCATCATTATGACTTCACTGTCATTGGGTACAATGATCTCTTGCTTCTGGCCAGTTGCCTTTGCATCAGTTCACATAGGATTTCCCCCAATTTTCTGAAAGCATCCCATTCACAATTTCTTATAGCACAACAATTATCCATCACAATTTTAGACCACAGCTTATTCAGCCATTCTTCAATTGCTGATCATCCCCTCAATTTCTAGTTCGTTGCCACACAAGAGCTGATATCAATATTTTTGTATACATAGGTTCTTTTCTTTTTTATCTCTAATACAATCATTGCTGGGTCTAAGGATATGCACAGTTCTATAGATCTTCGGGCATAGCTCCAAATTCCTCTACATAAGTTTGGGTCAGTTCATGCGTTCACCAATAATTCATTAGAATGTGTATTTTCCCTCATCCCCTCCAGCATTTGTCTTTTCTGCTAGCTATAGGTAGTACCTTAGATTGTTTTAATTTTCATTCCTCTAATTAATAATGATTTAGAGCATTTTTTCATATGTCTATAGGTAGCTTTGATTTCTTTTTCTGAAAACTGCCATTTCATGTCCTTCGATTCTTTATCAAATGGGGGTATGACTGATTGTTATAAATTTGACTCACTTCCCTATATATTTAAGAAATTAGGCCTTTATCAGAGAGACTTGCTGTAATTTTTTTAGATATTACTTCATTGTCAATGTAGTATCTGTAATTATCTCCTTCAATTACGTCTATTGAAAGTAACTCTTTTTACCTACAGCAATGAATTATTCGTATAGCACAAACCCAGAAACATGAATATCTAGTGTCACTAGGATGACAGTTACATCAATGGAAGGAATTCTCTTTTTTGGAGAAGGGGGAAGAAAATCCAGAAAATCTGTAGGATTCTAAAAGGGACTGCCACTTACTCTATTCCTGGAAAGTGTTCTCATACATATCTTC
>JAQQSZ010004180.1:0-14229 GCA_028646595.1 Phalanger gymnotis | reverse complement strand
ATAAATTTGAAGAAATTCCTTGGAAATGATAATTTTATCAAAGAAGACTGATAAATAGATTTCCCTCTAGTTAATGCTTCCCTTCTACTTCTAGATGCATTGGTTTTATTTACATAAAACCTTTTTAATTTTATGTAATCATAATTGTTGATTTTATCTTTTATGATCCTCTCAATAACTTGCTTGATCATGAATGCTTCTCCTGTATACAGATCTGAAAGGAAATTAACTACTTTGCTCATTTAATGTGTTTATGATATGACCTTTCCTATCTAATTCAAGCATCCATTTTGAGGTTTTCTTGGTATATGAAATGAGGTCTTTATCTAAACCTAATTTATGCCAGACTGCTTTCCAGTTTTCCCTGTAGTTTGAGGTGAATAGTGAATCCTAGTGAAGGTCCCCTGCCCCCGGAACGTTATGAATCCTCCCAAATAATATTATGAGTTATTCTTTTTTAAGATCATCCCAACATAATAAATTCATACCCATGCCCTCTGGCTATAAGACTCTTTTTAACTGACCTTATGATGATAAAGTACTTAGGAGTTACATGTATCATCTTCCTATTTGGGAATATAAACAATTTAGCCTAATTAAATTCCTCATGATTTCTCACTCATTTTTACCTTTTCGTGCCTCTCTCAAGTATTGTTTTTGAATATTAAATTTTCTATTCAGCCCTGGGCTTTTCATCAGGAATGTCTAGAAGTCCTCCATTTTATTAAATATCCATTCCTCTGCCCTCCTCCCCATAAGTATATACTCAGTTTTGCTGGGTAGGTTATTCTTAGTTGTAATCCTAGTTCCTTTGCCTTCCAGAACATAATATTCCAAGCCCTCTGTTTCTTTAGTGTGGAAGCTGCTAAATCTTGTGTAATTCTTACTGTGGCTCTATTATATTTGAATGGTTTCTTTCTGACTTCTTGAAACATTTTCTCTTTAACATGGAAACTCTTGAATTTTCCTAAAACTTCCAGGAGAGAATTTTCATTTTGGGATCTCTTTCAGGTAGTGATTGGCAGATTCTTTCAATTTCTATTTTGCCTTCTGATTCTACAATATTGGGGCAATTTTCTTTTAAATTTCTTGAAATATGATTGTCTAGGCTCTTTCTGCTCCTATTCTGCCCTGGATCTGTGACATGAAACTGGATAATTGCAATGGAGTTGTCAAATGGAACTGAAATTGTGCTCGTACAGAGAGTCTCTACTTTCTTTCTGATCAGATTTTCAATCCCCTTGCCATCTTTGGGTGGTAAGAACTCCTTGTACTGCTGCTGGTGCTTTTGCTGCACCCAAAGTCCCCATGGGTGTAGATGCCACACACTGTGTTCCCCAGCTAGCTATTTCCCCATTATGACAGACCTCTCCTTCCGACCCAGTTGTCTTATTCTGGAAAAATGTCTCACTCCAATCTTTTGTCTGTTATACAGCTCTAGAATTTGATTTGGTGCATTATTTTAAAGTTATTGGGAGGAGATTGTTGAAAGAGTTGGACAAGAATGCTTCCTCTTGGCTCCACCTCAACCCATTAATCAATTAAAATAAATTGACCTAACTATCTAGTCACAAAATAAACTAACATATGGATCTAAAGAATACCTATTGTTCAGATTGTGGCATGTGGTTGGATGGAGATCCCTTAGATCTGGTCCATCAGGACATATAATTTGGACAGACCCTGTGGATTGATACTTATCTGGGCCCAGTATTAGACTGTAGGAGAAGACTAGATGGTTATGTAATACTCCAAGATTCCCCTTTGAACAAAGGTATCATGTATAAATATCAATATTCTTCCAGTGATTCACTATGACTGTGAATCACAGAATACCTTGGACTTGTGTGAATTAAATTTATGTGACTCCTAGAAGGCAATAAAGAAACATATGGTGGATTGAATAATATGTTGCATATAATTAATGATGTGTTGTATTGAAGAGGAGCTAAAGATATCATCAAAGCATTGTATAACTAGAAAAGAAGGTGAGGTGGTCATATAGAGAAAAACGAGGAATAACAGATATCAGGCTAGTATGTTCTATTAGTATCCACATAAAGTCAAGACCTTTAAAGGAAGACCCTTAGCAGTTGAGCTGGAGCTCCCATGGAGGATTTAAGAAAGGAGAGGGTCTAAATTTCTACAGGATGAGAATGGGTAGGTAGGCTGCCATCTAACCTTTTAGGGAGAGTTCAGGGAGGTAATAAATCCATTGAAGGGGAGAAATATAACATAAGCCAGAAATTGGTAACATAACCATCTATTATTCTATGGCTGTTTTATGTCCCTAATAGTGAAATTGCTATTTTTCTCTTTTCCCTAATTCCCATGGCATTTATTTTCTATCTTGTTCATCAAATATCTAATAGCATGGTGTCTTAATGCCTTTTGTAGTTTTTTAACTTGTGCTATAATACATCTCTTATTACCCTAACTAGATGATATACTATTGGAAGACAGGGAATAGGCCTTATCTCACTTTGTTTTTCTGTAATTGTTTAATGTTTCAAAGATAATAGGTCCTCAATAAATATTAAGTGTTTGGTTAATGTTGATATAGATATAAGCTTATTTATATATTCTTGTGGAAGCTTTTTTTCTGTAGCAAATCATATTTTTCATGAAGAGATTTGCTAATCTCAGTCATAATCTTATTTGAAAAAGTAGTTTACGAAATGGATTTAGACTTTACATCGTCTCTTCAAGTCCAAAGAACAGAGCTTAGACAACTTCCTTAAAATAAAATTAGAGCCTGATTTTAGTTAAATCGGATGTAGTATAACCTTATAGAATTAGAAGAGCCTTTTTCACTTGTCCAAACTTTTTCATTCATTAATTTATTAATTAATTTGTTTTCTTTTTTATTGCAGATCAGGAAACTAAGCTCCAGTGCAATATATGAACTTGCCCGTCTACATTGCTAATTAGCACCAGAGCAAGGGTTGGAACCCAGGTTTCTTGATTACCAGGATCAGTGTCCTTTCTAGCATACTGTATTTCCTTTCTTTCTTATCTTTAAAATTTTTATTTTAGATTGGCTGAAATTTTACCATAGAAAATGCCCATTGCGCAAGGCAAAGTAAAGCAACTTTAGTACTTAACCTGAGTGAAGGGAGCAAAGCTGTTTGCTTTGGAGGAAATTCCTTGAGATTTCCTCATTTGGGATGTGAATTATTTATGAAGACAAGTGATTCTGCAGTACTGCTCTGTGCTTGTGAGATTCAATGCAAGCTGTGATTGAATTATGAATGATGGGAGAGTTGTTACAGGCACAGGATGGTACTGCTTTCAGCTAACTAGGTGTGAAGCTTGAGATAAACAGGGACATAATTGGGCCTCAGTTTCTTCATTTATAAATCAAGAGTTTCTACCTGATCAGGAGATCTTAACCTTTCTTACACCCTGGACCGCTCTGACTGTCTGAGGAAGCTTACAGATCCGTTCTTAGAATAACATTTTTGAATGCATAAAGTGAAATACATGGTATTAAAAAGGAAATCAATTGTATTGAAAGACAGTAATCAAAATTAACAAAGAAAATAAGTTCATAATGAAGAATTTTTAGACTATGTGATATCCAATGTCCAATCCAGTACTAACATTATATGATTGTATGATTCATGTGGAGTTATAGCTAAGTGTGTTAAGTATGTTCAGAATGATCAATATTTAATAATAATAATAATAATAATAAGCAGATATTTGTTCAGCATTTTACATGCATTATCTCATTTTATCATCATAATAAGTATAGGGGAAAAGGTACCATGGGGATTGTTATTTTTCTCATTTTATAAACGTGGAAACTGAGGCTTAGTGACTTGAACCAGCTTGCCCAGGGTTAATGAAAAAGTGTCAGAGGGGATTTAATTCCAGGTTTTGCCTGACTCCAAGTTCATCTACACTACATGAAATAGCTTTTTGGTGTGAGGGAAATCTACATGTGTCTACCATATTCTAGTGCTTTTTGGGATTCCCATCTATCAAGAGTCAAAAGGGTATTGAACTCAATAGAAAATGGAATCTGATAATGTTTGCCAGGATGGATTGAGCATATAATGTGCATACCAGGACTCACCTGAAATGTTGATGCACTACAAATCTATTAGAAAGGGGAAAAATCAGTTTGGGTAAATAGTTGTCAGAGACTTCCTGACTTTAAGTTCAGTCAGGATCACAAATAAGATGATATGGAAAGTGAGTTGTAGACTTGAGTCATTTCAGTGTTCAGTTCAATACACAGGAAACCTCTGCATATTAGCAAGGATTATATGAGCTCTTTTTTCCATTTTTATGAGTGATTTAAACATATAAGAGTTCAAAGAATTTTAATGGATGGCTTACTTTTCTCTTTTGACCCATCCCATGACATTTTTTTCCTGGGGTGAATGTAATTTTTTCCCATTTAAAAAAGTTGCTTTATATTACATGGCCTTTTTTTTTTTTCTGAAATAGGAAAATATTATAAAAGTAAGTCAACAATTCCATCCCCAAAATCTATGATTAAAAATTACTTCAGAGTAACATAACAAGTTGTCATAGCAACTAGAAAATAAAGTTCAAATGAATATATCTAGAATTGTAAAACATCCCCTGTAAAATTTGCTTTTTACTTCTTGATTAAGCTTATCTTTCTGTTATGGCAGCATAACTTTCTCTTTTGTGTTATAATAAAATGTTTCTTACTATGCTTTTGTTGGTTTATTAGGTACACATTATTTTTAATGTTTGGCATTAATGAATTGATCCTTTGTGTCTATGTTCATGATATGAACCTGGTGTATGAAAGGATGATTTAGGCTTATGTATCTTGTATCTTGCTCAGAGATACAAGTTGAAGTCATAGGTTGTCACTAGCATTAACATTGAAGTTACTCAAATTACCTACTTAACATTCTTTGACCAATGAGTTAGAGACATGGAGAGTATACTTTTTAAATTTACAGATGACACAAGCTGGAGAGAAAATTAATATGTTGGATCACAGAGTCAGAATCCAAAAAGGTCTCATTGGATTAGAGGGTTGGTTCATGTTTAATCACTGAATTTAATGGAGTTGTAAATGTAAAATCTTATACTTAGAGTTAAGCAATGAGCTTCATAATTACAAAATAGGAGAGATGTTCATGTCTGAAAAAGATGTAGAGGAGTGAGAGATGGGGAATACAAGATCGAAATATGGGTCAATTGTATCATTTGGCAACCAAAAAAAAACTAACACAATCATGGGTTTCACTAAGAAAAACATGGTGTGCAGAACAAGGGAGAGATGAGAGAACGACACTCTTGTTATACCATACTATGGCTGGGCTATGTCTGGGGTATTCTGTTCAGTTTTGAGAGCTGTATCTTAGAAAAAAACATTGATCAGCAGGGCAGTGTGGAGAGGAGAGTGTACAGAACAGTGAGTGTCTTGCGTGTCATGACATGATCAGATGAAGCAAGTGAGAATGTGTGGCCAACTCTACGGGAAGAGGTGGTATTAGAGCAAACATCAAGTGTTCGAAAGACTTTTACTTGAAAATTACTTAGACCTGAGGGACAACTAGGGGCCTCAGGTGGAAGTTATTGAGCAGCAGACATAGGCCTGATGTAAAGAGAATTTCTGAACGATTATAGAGCTACCCCAAAGTGGAATGGACTGTCTCAGGAGAGAATGGGTTCCCTCAACGATAGAGAATATCAACAAATGGCATATAGTTAGTTATACATGGGATAATTTCTCAGATTTGGGTTGTACTAGTTTGCCTCTGAACTCACAACTCTGGGATTTTGCAATATTCTGAATCTTTATAGTTTTAAGACTATTCCAAATACATAGTGTATCTTTATCAGACAACTGGAGTTGTGATTTGCTCTATTGGAGAGAACTCCTAGATCAATGAGATCACAAAACAGATTGAATATTTCAGTATAACCAAATGGAAAAAACACACCTTACAAAACAAAACAAATACTTTCTAGATTATTGATATATCAAGACTGTATCAAAATATCTATTAAGGAAAATACTTCATGATCTTCAGTTATATTTGTTTTCTGTATAATGATGAGTACTACCTATACAAGTTTCACTAATTCAAGGAATGGTGAATACCAAACCAAGGTTTAAATCTTGTATCAAGTACATTTGTTCCTATAAAGCAAATGAGAAAAATGTAAATGTATCTGATAACCAACACATATCTTGTACATAAAAGATAAAATGTATCACTTTACATGCATAAGGCCATTATTTAGGTCAGAAACCAAGGGCATGCTGCATTAAATAAAGGATAAATATTTGTCATCCCTATAGATACTATGCAGTAGCATAAAGTGTAGACGGGTCAAATCATGAAGACCCTTTGCTCCTTGTCCCTTCTCAATATTTGATTTTCCTAACCATATAAAAGTCCTCAGGAGAGACACACTTCTATCATGATATAAACTGTGAAATGCCTGCTTAAAATGTTCATGTTTATAAATTCAAAGCTTGGTGCTAGAGGTGACTGTCAGTCCAAATGATAACATCAGTTTTGACATCAACCTATTCAGATTTTAGATTCATTTCCAATGGATTTAAAAGTA
Organism: Phalanger gymnotis; assembly: GCA_028646595.1. Classification (NCBI taxonomy): domain Eukaryota; kingdom Metazoa; phylum Chordata; class Mammalia; order Diprotodontia; family Phalangeridae; genus Phalanger; species Phalanger gymnotis. Next base: position 7,656 of record JAQQSZ010004180.1, on the reverse strand, counting down.
ACAAATTCATAATATTTAATGACCAATAATGTACAGTTCAGTTTAGATGATGTCAATTTTTTCACTTAGGTTATGTTGCTTCTTCTTGCAGAAGCAATAACTAAGACAAATAAAAACGTGATTGACCCCCTATTTAATGGTTATCTTGTTCAATATTATTTTAGGAGTCATCTTTATTTTGCTCCTTGCTTCACCAAAAATGTTGAGCATATTTTCATTTGCTTTTTATTTCAATGTTTCCACGCAACAGATGTAATTTTTATTATTGTTATTAAAAAGTCACAAATCCACCTTGCAAGAAGCTTAGTGGATTAGAGTTCATGTTTGAAGAATACTTTGAAAGTAATTGCATAATATAAATACAGAATTCTATGCAAATATCATCATTGACTTTGGGTCTGAATAAAAGGTTGTATAATTATAATACCTTGAATGACAACTTATCTTAATTAGAAAGGTTCCTAGGAAATAGGTTGAGTACAAGACCTATCAATCACTAAGTGATGATTATGTGGCACACCTGGTGTCTGCTAGCTTATTTACAGCAGTTAAGAGGTGTGAGGTTGTTTTTGGTGGCATAAGATTACTGCTCTCTTGCTGTAATGGTTGCTACAGTAATCAAATTGGCTTTAATCAATTTTAATATATAGGAAGTTAAAACAAAAGCTTTCTACTGTGCATCATTTTATCTTTCAGGAAATTTGCAACCCAAGCACAACTGTAATTTGGAAAAAATCAGAAATTTGGCTTAATTACATTTGTTCTTTCTTTGCTTGAGGTACATTAGTATTTGTGAGCAATAGGAAGACATATCTCTATATTTTCAAGAATTGTTTTTTATATGAGAAAATTTGTCACAGCATACTATATATAGAAGGAATAAGTTTGCCTACTTTGCCCCCAGTTGATGTTTAAATACTAGTAGTAAGTAGCTTACCTTTTCATATTGCTTTAGAATTACAAAATATTTTTCATTGAGACCAGCCCTGGTTTAAAAACCTAAAAAACAAAATAAAAATGCCGGCATTGGAATTTCACCATCTTCTTGGTTATCTTGTTTCAGCCCTGGTCTTTGTGACAAGCTTAGTCCAACAAGTTCAACGAGTGTGTATTAATCACCTAGTACCAGAGTAGAGTTCTAGGCTTGGACATGATTCTAATCCTACCAGTAACACTAGCCATGTGAGTGAATGATCACCCTAGCTTCTCTGTGTTTCAGCAGCTCCCTAGGACTTATCTGCTAGGTCATAGATTAGATTTATCTATTTCAGGTATTCTCCATATTCCTGTCTTATGGTGTGCATGTTAGGTCTTAGGGTTCACACTAGGTTAATATGTGATACAATCCCTACTTTGAGGGACTTGATAGTTTTGTAGTATGTCTAATCAACAACTATTTTCAAAGTCCATTGTTTCCTATTCTGTAACAGAAGAGTCAGATCCATTGATCAGAGGCACACACACAAATACTACATATATATATATATATGTACACATATGTATATATGATATACGTGTGTATATGTATACATATATGTATGTCACATATAACAGCCTTATATTTATGTCACATGTGAGCCATACTCACATATATGTATGTGTATGCTATACAATATATGCATATATGCCATATATATTTATACCACAAACATGTGTGTATGTGCTTCATGTAAGAACCATATATGTATGTGTGTATATACATATATGTACAATATATACTTTATATATTCATACATAACATTCATATATACATGTATATATACATATGTGTATATAATATAGTATAATGCCACGTTTAGACTAGAGTTGGATGAGAATTTAGAGGAGATCCCTGACTTTATTTGGAATTTGAAACAATCTTAAAGATGGTATCATTCAGGCCTTCATTTCCCAAAGAAGACATCTGAGGTCCTTAAAGTCTTAGTCTACACCTCCTCAGTGGCAGAACTGGGTCTAGAATTCTGACTCCTACTCCAAGGCCTTCTCTACTAGATCATTAGTAGAACCAAGTATTCTTATATTTAGGGGTATCCAACCTACTTGTTTCTGGATAAACATGAATTTTTATAATTCTGGAATAACTATGTTCATTTTCTTTAGCAGCTGAAAACACTATGAATCCTGATTTCCAAGACACTTTAAACATTAGTTAATAAAATTAATGGAAAATTTTTATTGATAAATATTTGACATTGAGGTAAAAAAAAAACAACAACAACTTAGCAGGACCCGAAATGTAGGAAATTCCATTATACAATAAAGTCCAAAGAGACAACAAAGGTTGTAGTCATCAAATCTCAGAGTTGGAAAAGACTTATAAGGATCACTAGCCCAAACTTTTATTGACCAATAATTCCCTTTACAATGTCCCTAACAAATGGTCATACAGTAGTTTCAGTTGCTGTCAGTGACAGGCTACCAGAAAGCCACATTGATACTTTTAGACTCTTGAACACAGGAGAAAGGGTGAATGGTGGCAGAAATAGTAAAATCAGAAGGAAGAGAAAAATTGCAGAAAAGATACTAGTCTTTGCTTGGTACATGTTAAATTTGAGGACATAATAAATAGGTAAGGAATGTATTGCAGGTACTTGGAGATACAGATCTGGGATTTGGAAGAAAGAAAAATACTAGAGAGAAAGACTTGGGAATCATGTGAAAAGCAGTGGTAGTAGCAGTTTTGAGACTGAGATTCTCTCCAAGGGAGAGAAAGTAGAGAGATAAGAGAAGCTGGCCAAGGAAATATAGACTTTTGAGGAACATCTACCTTAAGGGGCCAGGAAGAAGACAAGAAGCCAGTGGAGGAGACAAGAACCAAGATAACTAGGAAGAGAACCAGAAGAAATTAGGTCTTGAAACTTAACAGATGGGAAGGTATCAGCAGAAGGTATCAAAGTTTAAAAAACTACAAAGGGAACAGGAAAGATAAAGAGGGGAAAAATGCCTCTTACTGACATTTGAAAGCACAGTTTCAGAAAAGTATGTTGGGGCTGGGAGAATGTGTTGAAACCTGCTAACCAGGGACTGAGAGACACAGTATTCATAATAGAGTCACTGGATGTGCAGAAAGCTTTTTTTTTTTTTTTTTTGCAAGAAGCTTAGCTTAGAAGGAGATGAGAAAACAATCAATCTGTAAGCATTTTTACACGGGCCAGACATTGTGCTAGGCCTGAGAAATCTCACAGTAGCTACATGGAGTAGAAGGTTCAAGGGAAAGCAAGCACTTTCTTCCCCCACTTAGGATTAGGGAGGCCTAAGCATGTGTGAAAGTGCTTGGACAAATTGTAAAGTGCTACAGAAATGTAAGAGGGCCCAATTTGCTGAATGTATTCTCTTTCTTTTTTTTTTTATTTTATTTTGGACTCAAATGCAAGAACACAAATACATAATAGAGAAAAGAAACAAAAGCATATTATAAACTTAAATATTGGAATTTAAATACAAAGTAAGAAAGAATAAAAACATGTCATGTGCATAGCAGAACATGAGAGGATTCAAGGTATTTAACAATAAATTTTCATTTAAGAAAGTGTGTATGATAAATAGGACACTTTGTGTTGAGAACTATCCATCTTTTCTTTGCTTCCTTGTAAGTTTTCTTTTGTTCTCTGCTGTGTACTGTTTTACTTTGTTCTTTTTTTCCCTCTCCGCCCTCTGTCCCAGAAGGCTACAATTAAGTTTGGATATGTTTCTCTATAGTTATATATATGTATACATAGTATGTGTATGTGTATGTGTATGTGTATGTGTATGTATATGTATATGTATATGTACAGGGTGTTCCTAAAGTATGGACACATAGGCAAAAATGTGTATTTTCAAGAAATGAATAAAATTTTCAACATTTTGTTTAATTGGAATATTAACAAATAACATCTTTAATATGATTTCCATAATTTGTGATGCAAAAGTTGATGTCTACCTTGCCATCAATTTTAGCACATTCACTCTTTATGCATTCAATTAAGTGTGTTGTATCTGTGATTTTCACTGAGCATACCTTCTCCTTTAGGATACCCCAGAAAAAAGAAGTCAAGGGGGCTAAGGTCTGTTAATATTCCAAATATTTCAAAATATGCATTTTGCTGATGTGTCCAGACTTTAGGGACATCTTGTATATGTGTGTATACATACACACATACATATATAAGCATATACTTTCCCAGACAAATTCCATTCCTGATCTTTGTTTTTATGTTTGTTCATATCTTTTGTTTCCTATCCCTCCTACCTCCTCAACTTTATTTCTACTGCTACCTTGCCTTACTGCTACTATTACTTGCCTATTCCCCTCTAAGGATCCCTCCCCTATCCTCCCATTCACGTAAATCTAAACACCCTTCTATACTCCCCTTTTACCTATTCCCTCATCCTCCCCTTTAAAGATCCCTCCCTTGCCCTCTCCCCCTTCCCTATCTCCCTACCATTTTATTTGATCTGAATTTAGAAGACTTTCAAACTCTTCTAAATACATATGTATTGTTCCTTCTTAAACCCATTCCTGCTGAAAGTAGATTACCAGGACTACCAGCCCTCCTCTCGCATCTAATTCCTCAGTATTGGTTCTTCCTCTTGCACCTCATTTGTATAAAATACTCTTTTTAGCTATTCCTAAATGGTTTTACTTTTTAAATTCATGTCATACCCAGATTTCCCTCAATCTTTCTTATGAGCTACCCAATTATTAATAAGAATCTTAGACATACATTTTACATTGTACATATAAAAAAAAGTAAACATCTGTCCTTATTGAATCCCTTATGATCAGTCTTTGGTATGTACCTTGTATTTCTCTTGGCTATTGTATATCAAATCTTCTATTAAGTTCAGTTTTTTTTTAAAAGTCTGACAGTTGATCAAATGTCCATTTTTTTTTCATTCAGGATTATGCTTAACATTGCTGGGTATGATATTTTTTTGGCTGGAGCCCCAGTTCTTTTATTCTTCATTGTATAGTATTCCAAGACCTGTGGTCCTTTAATGTCTCTGCTGCTAGGTCTTGTGAGATTCTAGTTGTGGCATCATCATATTTAAATTGTTTTATTCTTAACATAAAAGATAAACAGGAAAGAGAAAGCATAAGAGATTTATTGAAGTGGAACTATTTATTTTGTGAAGGGATGATATATAAAAAATAAAATTAAGGGGTGAGAGAGGAACATACCGGGAGAAGGAGAAAGGGGGAGATAGAATGGGGTAAATTATCTCACACAGAAGAGGCCAAAAAAAGCTTTTACAGTGGAGGGGAAGAGAGGAGAGGTGAGAAGGAAGGAGTGAATCTTACTCTCATCAGATTTGGCTTGAGGAGGGAATAACATACACACTCAATTGTATATGGAAATCTGTGTTACCCCACAGGAAAGTAGGAGAGAAGGAGATAAGAGAGGAGGAGAGGATGGAAGGGAGGGCAAATGCGGGTGGGAGTAATCAGAAGCAAACACTTTGTAGGAGGGACAGGGTCAAAGGAGAGAATAGAATAAATGGGGGGTGGGATGGGATGGAGGGAAATGTAGTTAGTCTTTCACAGCATGACTATTATGGAAGTATTTTGCATGACCACACATGTATAACCTATATCAAATTGCTTGCCTTCTCAATAATAGTGGGTGGTGAGGGAGGAAGGGAGAGAATGTGGAACTCAGAGTTTCAAAAACAAATGTTAAAAATTGTTTTTACATGCAACTGAGAGATAAGATATACAGGCAATAGTGCATAGAAATCTATCCTGCCCTACAGGAAATAGAAGGGAAGGGGGATAAGAGAAGGGAGGGGGAGAGTGTTAGAAGGGAGGGCAGACTGGGGAAAGAAGTAATCAGAATGCACAATGTCTTGGGGTGAGGGGAGGGAAGAGATGGGGAGAAAATTTTGATCTCAAAATCTTGTGGAGGTGAATGTTGAAAACTTAAAAAAAATTAATAAAAAAGAAAATAATAATATATTTTTTATTCTTGTTGCTTTTAATATTTTATCCTTGATCTGGCGTTTTCAGAATTTGACAATGATATTCCTATGAGCTTTCCTCATGGGATCTCTTTTAAGTGGTGATCGATGGATTTTTTTTCTATTTCTACTTTCCCCCTCCTTGTTCTAATGCTTCAAGACAATTTTCTTTAGTTATTTCTTGTATTATTGTATCAAGATTCCTATTTTTAATCATAACTTTCAGTTAATCTGATTATTTTTATATTTTTTTCTTGATCTATTCTCCAAATCTCATTTTTCTTACGTTTCACTTTCTCTTCTATTTTTTAATCATTTATATTTTATTTAATCTCTTATAATTTATTTGATCTCTTATAATTTTGCTGGCTTCACTTTTCCAATTCTAATTTTCAAGTTGTCATTGCCTTCCTTAAGATTCTGTATCTCCTTTTCTAATTGGTTGACTTTCCTTTCATGATCTTCTTAGTTTAATTTTTATAATCACCTCTAGCCCTGGGTTATGGGGAATGTTGCCTCTTGCCCTAGATGTTCAGTTCTCCCCTCTAACCTGGAACTCAAGCCAAACCTCTAACCTCCTGTTAAGTACCCACAGCCAGGGCCTTTCTGCCCCTCCGCTTCTGCACTCACCGGGCCTGTGATCTTTCCTTCTCACCTTCCCTGCTCCTCCCAGTACAGCTGGATCTGGCATTCCTTGTCAGCAGAAGTTCCCTCAAAGGGCTCAGACACCCATCTCCCCTCACTATCCCAGAAGTAAAAGTTCCTGTGGCTTGAGGCCAAGGCAGCCTCTCAAACCAACTAATTCCAGGGCTTTCTCCTGGTTGTTTAAGGGCCTTGCTGCTTGTTTTTAAAGCAGACCCTGGCCTAGAGGGGTTTACTCTCCACAGAGACCAAACCTCATCTTGGGATTTTTCTCCTGATCATCTCAAATTGTCTCAGGAAGACCTCTGTTGAGCCCCTATTCTTTTTTTTTTTTTTTTGATTTTTATAAAATTTTATTCTGGAACTAAATAGGAAAATTATGGGAAATTACAACCTAGTGCACACTACATTTACCTTTTGGCATGAAGATAATCATGGCTCAGAAAAACCTGAGTCAAAATTCAGTCTCAGAAATTTGTTAGCTATGTGGCCTTTAGTAAATTACTTTACCTCTATTTGCCTCATTTCCCTGGTCTGTATGGGGAATGATGACCCACCTCCTCAGGTTAGCTTATCTCATTCACATTCATAGTTATGATCACTATCTGTGTATTTCCCTCCATCCTACTTTTCCCTCTGTTTATCCTTCTCTCTCTTTTCACTCTGTTCCTCCTCAAAAGTATTTTGTTTCTGCCCACTGTCTCCACCAATCTCCCTTTCTTTCTATCTGCCCTCACCTTCTCTAATCCCTCTTCCTTTCCACTTCCCTGAAGGGTAAGATAGATTTCTATACCCAATTGAGAGTGTACACTATTCCCTCTTTGAGCCAATTCCAGTGGGAGTAAGGTTCAAGCATTGCCCACCCCCACTCACATCTTCCCCCTCTGCTGTAAAAGCTCTTTCATACCTCTTTATGTGAGATCATTTATCCCATTCTCCCTCTCCCTTCTCTCTTCTCTCAGGGCAAGCCTCTTTCTCATTCCTTAATTTTTATTTATTTACTTCCTCTAGATATCATCCCATCATAGTCAACTTATATCAATTCTTTCTGGCTTTGTAAATCCCTTCTAACTG